>QEOT01003870.1:312700-336957 GCA_003123785.1 Pterocarya stenoptera
CAGCCCTAAAGATCCGGAATCAATCAAAAACTTATTGTAAATTGAACAATCCAAGTAACAGCCGAAGCTTTCATTAAATAATAAAAAGTATATATTTAACACAAGTTGTACAACATAAACCTAGTACGTACCATTATCGAAACTCGCACGCATGGCATAGAAAACGGATAAAGCCAACTCCGCATTGTTCCGCTCAAGCGCGGCCGATACAATCAAGCGACAATCGTTAACTTCCACAACACCTCCACTCCTCCCAGACTTGTCAGCAATAATCTCCAATGCTTCAGTGGCATCCTTAGCACCTGAGACCTTAGCAAGCAAGTCCCCGTCCAGCAGCTGCGAAACGAACGAGTCCTCAGACACCCCATTTTCGCTCTCACTCAGGGAGGCTCTAGTCTTGAGGGCCTTAGAGAAGCTAGCAAAAGCCAAGGAATTGGTGGTGCATAGTAAGAGAGGAAAGATAGAAGTGCTGCTGTTGTTGTTGGGAAAGGTTTCAGAGACTTTGGGGAGGGAAGGAGAGGGGTGAGAGAAGAGAGAAAGCCAATTGGAGCCCAAGTTGAGTGTCATTTTGGTGGGATTTGAGGTTGGAACGAAAGAGAAGCTGAACAGTGGCAGCTTTGATGGCTTTGGTAATATAGATGTTGTTGGCAGTTTTGGAGGATAAAGATTAGGAACGAGAGGCTGTGAGGACGAGTGGAGATGGGTGGGGTGTCTGTCAGGTATGAAGGCTTGTTTGCGTGCATGGTGGTGTTCTAAAAATATTGGAGGTGCGGGGAATCGAACCCCGTGCCTCTCGCATGCGAAGCGAGCGCTCTACCATATGAGCTACACCCCCATTCATGGTAGTCTGTGTCTTTTTAATTATTCAAAATTAATCATCTGAATGGAACAATCTCAAAATTTTGCCCAGATATAAAACCAGCACTTCAGAAATAGAATTGATATTTGACATTTTTTTTTTGTGGGGAATTGAATGATTAAAATGATAATTAAGAGGATTCTATGAGTTCAGTACAAGACCATCGAGGTTTATAAGGCAAACTCTCCAGAAGTGCAGGCATCCTTGGAAGCATAATTTCCATTGAACATGGTTCCTTACTTCTTTCATCGTGCAGTTTCAAAACTATTTTAACACTGGAAAGGTAACGGGGCTATCACTTACTGGATCTATCAAACCCAGGCAAACGACACATGAATAGACTGCAAACGGTCAAAACGAACAGGCCAAAATTTTGCATTCTAAAGAGAGAGACGGCAATGAAATCAAGCAAAGGATCCACATTCCGTTAAAAAGTTCTATACATTGACAGTGCAAGGCAAGCCTAAAAGGAATTACAAATCACCCATCGTCAAGATGTTAAAGGAACTGGTAGTACAGAAATTGAAAAAGAGCACGGCCCTAGATTCTGCACTCGGACACTCTCAGCTATTCCAACTCGGATCAACCGGATGTGCAAGCAGACCCAGTATACATGACCACCATGACTTGTCTTTTTACACCAAGATATCCGTTCCAACTGTCAAAATAATTTGAATTAGTTGCCTTGGCCTCTTGCCCATGGGGGTCTTCGGAGGGCACCACCGTTACGTTGTGCAACATTGTTCTGCTGTGACATGACCTTCATCCTTTGCTCCTTCATGTTTGCAAACAGCGAGTCCAGCGTAGACCTCTGCTTTGGTACTGCATTTCCCTCATGCGGTTGCATGAGCTGTGACTGCACATACAACATATAAATCTCGTCAACACAAAAGACTTCGTATAGCATGACAAACAGTGAGATTAATAGCACATAGCAGTCTGATGAATGACTTGAATCCTTGCAAAATCCATTACATCGTAAAAATGTATAACTACTCCAAAGAAGCCACTAACATCCTTCTTGTTGATAATAGAAGCTTATATTTTATCTTCATTGGCTTAAGTGGGATGATATGAAAGAAAAGGTCTTATGTTCTCTCCCCAAATATCATTTACTTTGAAAAGGAAGTATTGGAAGACCACCTACAATAACCATTCTCCTGTATGCCAAACAATGGAAATACAGAATATTTAGCTTTTCTTCTTTTCTTCAGTGAAGTACAACAACTAACGCTTGCTAATCCTACTAAATAATGCCATATAAATCACTTTCAAGGAGAGGAAGTCCTAGGCAGCATCATAAAAGAATACCTTAGCAGAAGAGCCTCCCTTTGGAGCCCTCCTCGAGACCACTGGAGCACCACCCCTGCACCGAGAGATAGAAATAATGATTGGATAACTTAAACAGGACATATCATCATGAGGCAAGACCAACGAGGTAGAATTCAGAACACACTGTACCAAATACGGATGATTAATAATTATACCACCACCCTCAGATTTATGCTCACTCAATTGAGTCTAGTGACTTACCATCATGTCTTATAGCCAACTAACAGAATGCTAATACAAACCATTTCAGAAAAAAGTAGTTGCTTCAAGAAAGTGACACCTGCAGTACCGATTCTTCTATACAACAGCCCTTACCAATAAGGGCACGATCTAGAGTTCAGACCTCACAGAATGGTCAAGCGGAAAGGAAAAGCAAAACAATCACAAGGGAGCAGGACTTGAAAAATCACAGTGGCTCGTTCAGCATTTAGTCCAATAAATAGAAGACTCTGCCGAGGGACTTCCAAATCTGATATCTTGAAAACTCTTTGATTGCATCACTCACGATACATATTGCCGAACAATGAGTATCCAATTTCCACACCTAGTAAAACTAGGATAAAACAAAACTACATTGCCAACCACTAAAGAATTTGAAAATAAATAACATGAGCACAACTCTACTCCTTGACATTCAGCTATCCAAACTCCCACTATCGCAAGCGGGAAATTCACCCTACAAAAACCTGAAACGCGTGACTTGTGTTTAGTTGACCCATAAATATCCATTTTAGTTGCATCCCATGGGATAAAACAGATGACAACCCAATCACCCAGGTAGCTGGCAAGAAAGAACAAGAAAGCAGGGATGAGGTGTCAGCCCGATGGACTAGAAAACCCAGACAAGTTCCAAAATGCAGAAATCTCCAGATTAAGAGGCCTTAAGACGGAAGGCCGAAGGGTGTCGATCCCACAGCAGTATCTTCCAAGAAAAATTAACAGTGTATGGAGGCCAACAATGCTTCAGGGATGGAGGACCAGAGCATATTGTATGGACCAGCACAACCTACCACACCTCAAGAATGAACAATCTGACAGATCAAGGAAAAGCAGCAGGTCTTGCCATGGATCATATGGAAGAATACCAATACATGTGACGAGATGACTGAAAGCTTTGGATAGGCTATAGAAAGATAGAGACTGCTGCATTGAATTCAATTACTAGAAAACATCCACAACGCCACAAATCATGTAAATTTTTTTAAGCAATGAGCCACTTAAAATGCAGAATGTTAACTTCTAGTGTAAACGTGATAGCTTTCTTCGCATAATACAGTTGCATGAACTTCCATATCACACTTGATTTCACATTTTCATCAACCCATCTTCATCCAGTCATGTCCCTTTTCATCACTTGTAATCCACTGCTTCAACAGCCAATCCAAATAACAAACCTCCGATTTTCGAACAAGCTTATCCATAATCAAATTAGACATGCACTACTCAACTACAACTTCCTTTGCACACCACATAAACAAAGGTTATGATGCAAGCCAGCTATAGAGGCTGGCATGACGGAAACCATCAACAGTTGAAAATATTCCCAAATTGGCTGATTCCCACTGAAACAAATCATATGCAGGACTTCCATGACACTATTTGATTTGGTAAACATTAATGGGAAGCTGATCAATACTACAGAAGAATCATGATTTACCCAATTACCTGGAACAATTCCACAATTAAATAATGCCATTAGATGGTAATTGTGGCTACCAACACCAGAATTGAGGTTCAAACCATACTACCCAAAAAATCCAATTTGTATATGGAAAAAAATAAATAGAACTGTCAGATGAAAGACCTTGATTTGTTCCAATTAGCCACCCTGTTACGACTGAAAGCTCTATTACGAAGCGTAGCAGCTGCTGCCTTTCGTGCAACCTCAATTGCCAGAGGAAAATGGTTCCCCTGGAAATTCGACCTTCTCTGTGCCAAGACCCCCTGCTTAACACATTTAATTTAGACAAAGAAACATGAGATCGCAAACAACATGCGTAAGCATGAGCAAGTAATGCAATTTAGCAGAAATTGTTGGCTGTCGCAGACCTGTCTAAGGGAGGATCTTGTGTCCATAAAACGTTTCACCTTCATATATTTATCCTGAGCAAGAGTATTTGAAGATCTCTGACTCTTGTTCTGCATGGACATATCATTCATATATCACAAAAACAACCAAATACATACAGCTTTAATGACCATAAAATCATGAGTGGTAAGCACAATTCATAGTGTGTAAATCTTACCGGAACCCTTTGTGGCTTCTTAGTTCTAGATTTGGTGTTTTTAGACATTTTGATAATGTCTTCTAATGCCATGTCCATTTTCTTCTCTGTAAGAGCAATTGCCTCCGTTGTAAGAGGTTTAGAAGCCATCTGAAAGAGAGTATGCAGCTCAGTCACAAAAGATAAACTAACAAATCAAAGTGATGTAGCAATCATTAACAAATAGCCAATAAATTATATGAAATATTTTTTTTTTGATAAGTATAAATTATATGAAATATTAATGGAGATCACATAAACCAAAGCGAAAAAAAAAATATCCCTCTTTCAGACTCTCATTCAAAAACAAATTATCTACACAAATCTTAAGCATAAGGTACATAGAAAATTCATCATAACGTTTCAATTAAACCAAGAAGAATAGCTATTTTAATCCTTCTTTGCTTATAAAAAAATAGCCATTTTAATCAATTATCTAATATTGACTTGTAAAAACTGAGAATATTTCTCGAGTATCTAAATACTGATTGAGCCTAAAAATTTAGCACCGATTAAATTAATTAAAACAAGCAATATACTCGAATCTCATACTATTTGCCCCCCTTTTCAACCATAGAGCACCTAACGCTCCACTGCAGCCAAACCTAACAAATCTAGATACGCTGAATCGAATGTTCCATGCGAATGCTAAGTCAAGATTAAAACTTTAACATCTTGATCCCACGTTTTCTCATCAAGCAAACAGAGAATTGCACGTGCAATTATAGCAAAAACAACAGGAGAAACATAAAAAACTAACCCACTTCTTTAGAGAGCAGAAATCCTAAGGAAATCGTTATCGATGAAGGAGATGCCGAGCGAAATTTACGGCTAGGTTTCGAGAACGCCGAAAACTCCTGAGTGTCGCGAAAACACAGATGCTTCGAGAAGAAGATACCGTTCGTATGTATACAGCGAAAGCGCGTATTTGTATGATGCGGATTGCGGTGAGAGAGAGCGGCGGATTTGAAAAGGCAATAATAAAATGATTTCTCCTGAATTAACCGTATTTTATAATTATGTTTGGAGTCCGCTTCGCTGGAAATCTCGCGGATAACGCGTGACCGATCATAAGAATTCTATTTATCATTTCCTGCTCCATATATTAATACGCGATTTATTATTCTTCTTCCTTTATTTAAATACATATATATTGATGTATAAATATATATTTAAATAAAATAATAAAAATAATAAATCATATATTAATGTATAATGCGAAAATAATAAATAACATTTCTCTAAAAATATTGAAAATTTCTATTTATTATTTTTTACACCACACACCAATGTATGATTTATTATATTTATCATTCTATTTAAATACATATATATTGATATGTAAACATTATGTGTGCTTAAATATAATGATAAAAATGACAAATTACATGTTGGTATACATTATTTAGTGTAGAGATGATGAGTAGCATTTTTCAAGAATATTTTATATTATATTTTGAGTTAATTGTAAGATTATTATTTAAATTTTCTTTTTTTTTTCTAATTTGAGATTTTAGCTTATAATTTATATAGAATTTATATATAAATTTCAATAAATTCGTAATATTATCTCCATAAAAGAATTACAGCATAGTTCTTATGTGACATCAATAGATAATGTGTTAACCTTTAATCGATTGAAGTGGATATTAATGCCATGCGGCCTCCCATTAATTTTCTAACGATCGAAGGAGATACATAATTGCAAGTTTTTTAAAATTCATCTATCAATTTTACAAAAGTTGAAAACTACAGTCTCGGAATACAAAAAGTTAATATTCAAGTATTTATTTTGCAATTAACCCTATTAATTTTTTTTATCTAAATTACAATGGGAATTCATACTGAATATGGACTATAGAATTCACAAAGTAATTTTTATGATTTAAAATTATATAAAAATTTGATCCATGTGATAATTACAAATAACTTATATTTCCTATAATCATAATTCGAGTAAGAATGATGAAATTCAAGTTGACAAGACAAACTAGTGTTCATCCTCCACTACAATTTGACTCAAATTCACTTGTCGATGTTAGAGAAACCAATCTGACTGCTGTGACGAGGTGGCTTTTCTGTTCTACAATTGAAGTACTTGCTTGTTGTTCCGTTTGAATCCCTTTAAAAATTATTTTTAAGGAAAAGATGTAGGTTGGTAAATTTATATGAAGTGTTTTTACCAATTAAAAACGGCTAAAAAATCACTTTTCACAAAACTCTAAAGATATTTGAAGCTTTTATGGAAGAATAAATATAGATAGAAGTCACTGTTTGGAGAAGCCATTTTACACATATGATGTGGCATCATTTAGACCACATACAAAGAAGATGAAAAAAAAAAAGATCTAATGGCAGCCACGTAGTGAGTGCAACGAGTGCACCGCTACAGTGGCTTTTATGTAGAATTATTCTTTATGGAAACACGTTTCCAGAGATATTTGGACAATTATCTCTACCTCGAGTAGCTTAGGAGTCCAAAAAACTTCAAATACAAAAAGTCTCATTAAAATATAAAATATATAGGTCTAATGATAGAATATTATGAGGAAGTGAGGTATTTTGAAGTATTCTGTGAATAGTAATGAAAAATTAATTATAAAAATTATAGAATATTAAATGGTAGTGAATTGTAGTAAAAAGTAGATGAAAATTAATAATAAAATAATAAATAGTATTGAGATATTCTCATAATACCTGGGTCCCCAAATTAGGCCAAGAATGCTCGAGATAAGATTGGAACTTACATAAATACTGCATCGATGCTGTTTGTAACTTGCATTTGAATGAATGCATAAATAACTACTTTATTTTATATTGGAGTCCAATGATAAGAGGTGGAACTAATTATTGCTAAAATTCAGATCATGTCGATATCACTCACCTCAGCAAAAGACATTTTTATTCTAAAGATTGTGCTTCAACCCCCCACTCTTCGCTTGGAACCCAACTCACTAGTAAAGGAAGGCAAAAATAAGCATCAGTTCTCTCCATAGATCCACTTCTCTGCGTTGCTTGTGTAGCTAACCAACTCTTCTGGTTTGAACCACAAACTGATTTCATCCTTGGCAGTCTCTGGACCATCACTCCCATGGATGATGTTTCTACATGGCAAACAATAGTCGTGTCAATTTTCTTTTTGAGCTTTTTTTTCCTAATTAACTACAGTCGGATCGTGATATCAAAGCAATGAACACTGTATTCATGTAGAAAACAAAAGCAGAACTGTAACCAGGGTCATGATTCTTTTTCTGGCAAAACAAGGGCCTCATTATGTTCTGTGCTACTTCAAAGTTATAACTTTGTAACTTAAATGTAAATTAGAAGTGACAAAAAGAGATTGCAGATAGGCCATAGGGTGAAGTAAACAATCAAGATGTGAAAGACTGAAGAAGGAACCCAAATCTGCGTATCATTCGAACCAATACCTTCCAACAACAACTGCTAGATCCCCTCTGATGGTTCCAGGCTCTGATTTCTGTGGATCCGTAGCTCCAATCAGCTTTCGCCCATACTTAATCACTCCCTCTCCTTCCCAGACCTGTAGAGAGATTCAGAAGTATTAAGTTCAGCTAGCTCAAAAGCTGTTTTAGTTAATAAGACGAGAGTTATAGTTCTTCTAACCATTGCCAGAACAGGGCCAGAGCTAAGGAAGTTGCAAAGGCCATTGAAGAAAGGTCTTTCCTTCAGATCGTGATAATGCTTCTGTGCAAAGTCCTTCGAAGGAATCACGATTTTAATGGCCACGAGCTTAAAGCCTTTCCGCTCAAAACGAGATATGATTTCTGAAATCTGGTATACAAAGATAAATATCAGATGAGATCAATGTCCAGTTCCCAACTTAAAAAGACAACCACAACTCAACCAAGGGGCACAGAGAGAGTAGAAACATATAAACCATCATCAATGGCAAAGTTCCATTTATGCAGTCCAAACAGGTTAACGTAAAAAAGATGCAAGAAATCTCTGACTCAATGGTATTTTTTTTTTAATTTTTTTTAATCAGTATACAAGAAGTCTATAGCATCTCACCAGTCCTCTTTGCACTCCATCAGGCTTGATAGCAATGAAAGTGCGCTCTAGCTGTATAGAGAATAGAACATAATTTGAGCACCACGAGTAGAGGTAACAGTGAAATGGATATGTAATAAACTGGTCATTGAAGTACCTCTGCAGCATGTGCCTCCTGCTCCTGGAGCATGTAAGCTACAATTATAAATAAAAAATAAAAACAAACACAGAAAAATCATAATCAGAAATTGGAAAAAGAGGAGTAAAGTCCTCTTAATATCATGTGACCAAAAGAACAGTATCATGTTACCATAAAAGATACTCTCCTTAAATTGTCGGATACCAAGGTGGAGACTATGATTACCAGTTAATGAATCTCGCTGGAGGACCATAGCGGTAGGGGTGTCAAATCTTGTTAACGGGTCGTGTTTGTATCGTGTCAAGACATGTATATTATATTATGTAGGTCAACCCTAACCCGACCCGTTAAGCTTATTGTGTCAAAATCTCAAATCCTAACACGTGCCGTGTCAACCCATTATGATCCGTTTATATAAATCGGTTGAACAAACTTGAAATTAATCCGTTTGACCTAGTTAAGTTTAGCATAATTTTATATAAATGTTAAAATCACAATATCTAGAAAAAAATATAAAACTAACTACAAGTCTAAAATTACAATCCAAACAATAAAAATATAGAAATTAAAATTTCAACAATTTTATTTTTAGGTATAAGAATATAATTGTAACTTTAACTTTCTTAATGGGTCATAAGGGATTATAACAGGTCAAAACTGGTTGACCCGTTATCAACCCATTAAGCAAGCGTGTCTTAACGGGTCAATCCGTTTTGACCCGAACCCATTAAACCTAAATTCTAACCCGCTTGTATTGTGTTGTGTTCGTATTGGGTTAACAGTTCGTATTACATATTGCCACCCCTACATAGCGGTCATAATTGGGTTTTTTTGCCGGTGGAATTAAATTTTGAAATCAAGCCAATACTTAATAATAACCAAATGATGTGCGGAATTCCTGACAAATATGTCATCAAAACCGCATCAGCAGACTAAGGCTATTTGAATTGAGAGGAGAGTTGAGATGAGTTAAGATGGTTTGTGAATAGTAAAATAAGATATTTTATTAATATTATTTTTTAATATTATTATTATTTTAAGATTTGAAAAAGTGAATTATTTATTATTTTTTGTGTAGAAATTTGAGAAGAATTTTTTGAGATTTGAAAAAGTAAGATTGTTTGGTGTGAAAATTTAAGAAGATTTTTTTAGAATTTGAAAAAATAAGATTTTTTATTATATTATGATGTGAGAATTTGGGTAGATCTTTTTGAGATTTGAATAAAAAAATATTATATTTTGTATAGAAATTTAAAAAAATTATAATAATAAGAATGAGATGAATTAAAATGAGTAGAGAAAAGTTTTGAAAGCAAACAACCCAAAGCGTCAAGAATTAGAGAAAAGACGGGCGTTTTTTGTCCGAACCTGCTACAGGAATAGCAAGGGCTCCTGAAGTCCATCCTCTAGATGTACTCTCAGAACCGGCCCTCCTGTAATATGAAGCTAGAAACGGCACTGTTTCTCTCAATGACACTGCAGCAGCGGCAGCTGCGGCTCGTCCTTCTGCGAATACGACACAACTCAGAATCGTCAAAGAGAAATCTTGCAAACACAAAGACGGGAAAAACTACGCAAATAGCGAGAGAAACGAAAGACATGAAAAAACCAAGAAAGAAAGTACGCGTGCTTATAGCAGTTTGGTTTTGATAGTCTTTTGACTCTTTTTGAATACGAGACCAATTTATTTAAGCGGGGAAATCAATTTCTGAATTTGAATCCTTTTCTTTCCAGAAAATGATAATAAACATCCGCAAAATAAGCACATTCAAGTAAAATTTTTCTTAACGACTTTCTTAGCAAAAGTTTTTAAAGGTAGACTCTCCATCCAAACAAACTGATAATTGGTCCAGAGATGGGAGATTAAGCTCAAGAATTGTAGGAAAAACGAAACAACTCGAAGAAATACTCGGCGACAGAACTATACGAAAGACAAAAGGAAAGAAAGATCGGAGATTCATGACAACGTGAAATATGGACTGAAAAAGCAAAATGGAAGCCAATAAATAATACCGGAGTAGAAACGAGAGCCTTTGGAGGCAGAGAGGAGTGACCTGGAGGCTCTGGAAGCAGATCGGAAAATCTGAGTGGTCATTTTCGGTACACTAAATAATGGTTTGGAGGAATGGAGCTATTTTTCGGGAGCTGTGACGAGTGAAACGCAAAGTGCGATGCTGAAATGATAAGAGAGGTCGTGTCGACGAATGACGAGAGCGAGAGAGAGATGGAGAGATTGAGTTCTCTATTTGAGTGGCCACGTCAAACCCTACCCGAAAGTCCGAAATCGATCTTAACTACCGTTTAGTTGTGATTTTCTACTCATTTTATAATTATAATTTTTTTAATTCTTATATAAAATAAAATAAAAAATATAATTTTTTTAAATTTAAAAAAATATAATATTAAAAAAATATATTCTAATAATATTTTATTTAACTTTTAATTTTAATTTTAACTCATCTGATATATGAAAACAAATTAGACAATTGTTAAAAAATATTATAATAAACTTAAAAATAACAAAAAAAAAAAAAAGAACAAGGAATAATTTATTTTACAGCATAACATTTTTTTCAGATTTTAAAATTTTTCATTTTATTTTAAATTCTTAAAATTATTATTTAGGTTTTATATATATTTTTTAAAGAAATATTATATTATTTTCGGGCATGTCGGTTCAAATATTTGTTAAACAATGCAATCAAAACCTGATAAATAAATAAAAAGATATAAGCTTACAAACTCAATGATCAGTTGCGTACTAAACTGAAAAATCAAATTCTAAAATAGAAAAAATAAAAAGAAATGATAAGGGGATTTTGCTCATGTTATCATTGTTATATATTCCAAATGGGAGGAAACTTCTTTTTCTGCTAATGTTGTGAAATAGTAATAGAATCAGTAAGTCATACATGAGTCTGTAAAACCCTCACCCACTTGGTTAATCACAAAAGTTTTAAAATCCCTTCTTGACCACACTACAGCTTGGGTAGAGAAAAAATTGGAGTTGGAAATGCCAGGACAAGAAAAACCAGTAGGTTGCTTTATTCATTTTGACGTGGCAATTAGAACTGAGGGTACAACAACTGCAAGCATCTGCAGCACTGATCAAGGGACTCTCATCTTTGCTATTACAAGTCTAATCCCAGGAAAGAATCCAAATGTAGGTGAAGCTACAGCAGCATTGACAGGGATTAAAGAAGCAAAACAGCGGAGATTCATGAAAATACATATTGAAGGTGATTCCCAACAAGCAATCCATGCAATCAGACAGGAACAACAACCAACTGACTGGGAAATGCAAGCTATTATCAATGATATCCACTTCAATTTATCAGAATTTGAAACTTGGTCAACAGCAAAGATTCATCGATCCAAAAATCGATGTGCGCATAATCTAGCGCAATGGGCAGCATCCAATAACTACTATGGAAGCATACCCCTCTCTACAATCCCCCCATATTTTATATTTTCATAGTGGTAAGGACCTTCCTATTTTGTAATAATTATAGACAACTATGTAATCTCTTTTGTGTTGTAATGCATTATACTTGCCGAGAAAAAAAGAAAAAAAAAAAAAACTTTAGTACTAGCTGGCGGGGCGGTTTGGATTGAGAGGAGAGTTATGAATTGAGATAGTTTGTGAATAGTAGAATAAGATATTTTATGAATATTAATTTTTAATATTTTTTAGTATTATTATTTTAAGATTTGAAAAAATTGAATTGTTTATTATATTTTGTGTGAAAATTTAAAAAAATTATTTTAGAATTTAAAAAAATTGAATTGTTTATTATATTTTGGTGTGAAAATTTGAGAAGATTATTTTAGAATTTAAAAAAAAGAAAATATTATTATATTTTATATAAGAATTTAGAAAAGTTATAATGATCAAGATGAGATGAATTGAGATGGGTTGAGGAGAGTTTTAAAATCCAACAGTCCTGAAAGCACATTTTCACGTGAGCATGGATTGAGTTTGACATTATCGAATGGAAAGGATTTATATAATTTCGAAGTGGACTTTATTTAAAAAAAGAAAAGAAAAGAAATTTGAAACCCGCATGAAAAAATTATTTTTTTAAAAATTGATTGAGTGAGGTATATTTTTTGTCACCTGCTATGTGACACATCCAATTCAAATATAAGAAATGAATTATATATGTTGAAGTAATTCAAATAGACTGTCAGAAACAGCAGTTCAAAATAAATAAATTAAAAAAAAAAAAGTTAATACCAATTCATTTCTATAAAATAATAAGATGAAAAAATGATAAGATCCTAATAATTTGGTTAAAAAGTAATAATCAAAAATTTTTTTGTACTTCAAAAGGAGACATGCAACGTGATTCACGTGGTATGTAAAAAGCATTATGCTGAGAATCTGTTGTCCAATACGGCACATAAATAAATATGAAACGAAAGAAAGTGCTGCCCACAAAAACTAGAACGTGCTTGTTAAGCTTGAGATTAGCTTTAACTTATGGTGATGATTCCTTTTTGGTTCGAGCTGTGCACAACCTCTTGTTGTTTTGCATTCCCCCACAGAGAGAACAAAGGAATTCTTTGGTCACAAGTATAGTTTGGAAGTTATCTTCAACAGTAGTACACTTTTATAAAGATGCAATCCCACTTTTTTGCTCAAGTTTTTAAATGATATCCCATCTCAACTTTAGCTTTAACCATGATTCTAAAGTTGCCATTGTCATTTTCTTCACTAAATAAGAAGAAATGGAAAAGCTGGATAAAAAGCTTGCTCAAACAAATTACATAAAAGTAATCACACAAACTGATGTGGCTTCATCTGATCAGTTAAATCTACTTTACAATAAATGTAACTTTATAATCTGACGAACCACATTAAACTACATCAGTTTGTGAAATTGTTTTTGTGTAATTTCTTTGTGACTAGAGTATTTCCTATATAATTACTCCAGCGTTCTGATCAAGTTCTTGCACAGCCTTTCTTGTGATAAGGAAAAAAAAGCAACAATTGAATACAAAAAAAGTGAAAAGAGGGAGTAATCGTAACTGTTAGTAAATAGTGGACGACTTGTAGGGTTAATCAGAAAAGATTCTGTCTGAAGAAGCAATTTATCCCAAAACCTGATTTTCTTCTCCACCAATTCCTTTTGCTTGATATTTCAATATATACAAAAGCTTCTAAGTAAAACCATGCAAAGAGATAAGGGCTATAAAAAAAAGGAACCAACCATCTGCTCTCAAAGTGCTCCAAAACCGAAGAGGGAAACCTGAGAATCATCACCAAGTGCCTTTCCAATTCCTTATGCCGTTTACATTAAGTTTTGAATGAATAGTTAGTATATAAGACCTTTACAATTTATTACATGGGGAAAGGCCAGGTCCAAGGTCAATGCAGTTATTAGTCAGTATAAATGCAATCAGAAATAAAACATTCTATGTTATTCAAATAGACCGTATCTTTCATACCAAAAATAAAAGAGGTGTATCTTATGTACAGAAAAGAGATTGATAGATTTCAAGGTATAAATTTAATTTCTATCTTTCTACAACTTACTGGTTCAAATGCATAAATGATGTTAAATCTGACTTGAACCATTTGGAAACGTTGCGTCAGAACCCACTTTGCAGTCACTTCGTAATGCCGACAACCAAGAGTCCACCTTGAAAAATTAGGAAAAAAATGAATTATCAGAAGAATAAGTTCATTCAAGTGAAATTTTCCAGATGCCACAATGCTGTAGTAGATAATCCACAATTCAATATCTTTGAAAACTGAGAGAATACGTATTAGCAGAGTTCTTTCCTGATCAGTAACAGAAAACCATTTAATTTTTTATTGGCACCGGATGTTTGAGAACAGTGCCCCGACTAATCCCGGGGCTGAACAAAAAAAATTTAATGTCCAAAGGTGTCGCGGTATAATTCCTGTAATACTCAGATGGTGGTAGCAGATGTACTTGCAAAAAAAACTATGTACACACATAAACCAAACTAAAAGACAAGATAAATGCCTGCAAGAACAAGCATTACAAGAAAGGAACAAACATAAGGAATCATATAAATGCAAGCATGTTAGCATAGCCAAATTGATGCAAGTAAAACTGTGCGTATGCAACATAAATACACATGTTTTGCAACCCTAGACCTGTTAAATGCTATGTCCCTTCCCCTGCATACATTCTCACTTTATCATGAAGAAATGTAATTTGATTTGATTATTATCCTAATTGAACTAAAAGATTTTTTATTTTCATAATTATCAAGTATTTACTTTATCAAGATATTTGATTTCAAGTTGTTTACTTTATTGCATCTCCATGTAATTTTCTTACAAATGGGAACCTATGCTTTGTATTCAATTCATTCAGAATAATACAAATGCAGTCCTTAAAGTCTCTCTATCATTATCCTTCTTCTCTTTTCATTTCAATTTAGATCATATTCTAAAATTCTCCCAGCAACAGCCTGTTCCAGAAATCAGAAAACTTCTCTCAAAGCTTGTTCACCTTCTACACACCTCACCAGTCGGAATGGTAATATTTTTTTTTGATAAGTAAGAGATAAATATTATTGAAATGAATGAAATAGACAGCTCGTGTACACAGGAAGTATTAAGAAGAACACCTAAATACATTCTAAGAGCGATAAATTAAAGACAAGAAATCATGAACATTGTTCCCATTTAGTACAATAGTGGAAAACCAAAGCAGTGAAGTGTGGAGAAAAAAATTCTTCAGCTCCTCCATTGTGCGTTCCTTATCTTCAAAGCAACGCGCATTCCTTTCCGACCAAATACATCACATGATACACAACGGGATCATCTTCCACACTGCTGCCACTTGATGACAGTCTTGCATCTTCTTCCAACAACCCAACAAATCCACCACCCTCAAAGGCATAACTCAAGCAACATCAACCCTTTGAAAGATCTTATCCCACAACACCTTTGTTACCTCACAATGTAGTAAGAGATGATCCATAGATTTTTCATTCTTTTAACACATATAACACCAATCCATCACTACACATCCCCTCTTCCTCATATTGTCCGTGGTCAAGATCTTCCCAAGAGCGGCATTTCAAACAAAAAAGGCTACTTTAGAAGGTACACGAGACCTCCAATATTCTTCCAAGAGAATGGAGTATGATCCTGTGTTGACAAAATTTTATAGTACACCTTAACAGTACAATTCTCTTGATTATTAGACCTCCACTTCAATCTATCACGCTGTGCCGTAGGAGTCCCCATGGAGTATAGAAGGCTGAAAAAATCTGATACAATAGATAATTCCCAATTGTGAAAATCCCTATTAAAAAGTATATCCCATTGATGAAAGCCATGAGAAAATAGCCGCATATCCGCCACTGAAGCCTCCCTATTAGCTGTAATACGATAGAGAGCCGGAAAGACATTTTCCAATGCGTGATTTCCACACCACACGTCCTGCCAAAAGCTGATTCGATTGCCCTCTCCGGCCACAAAACAAATATGTTTTTCAAAACAAGGCCATCCCCTCCTTATAAACTTCCATAGACCCACACCATACCCCCTCTCTCACTTCGTTGGAGCATCAACCACCCCAAGCAGCTCCATATCTAGCGTCGATAATTTCCTTCCATAATAATCCCCCCTCCGAGTGATATCACCATAGCCATTTCCCCAATAAAGCTTTATTAAACGTTCTCAAGTTACACACTCCCAATCCCCATACACAACTAGAGCACATACTGTCTTCCATCTAACCAGATGGATTTCTTTCTCCTCCCCCATGCCCCCCATAAGAATGCCTTAAAGAGTTTCTCAATCCTGATCACCACCCCTGTAGGCAGTTGGAATGGTAATATACAAGCCATCGGTTGTTAATCCTCAATAACTTCTGAGATATACAGGTTTAAAAACTTGTATTGCCAAATAATTGTCCAAGTACTTAAAAGATTGGACGAAACAGTTTGCAACCCTCAAACAATTTACAAAACTCACATGGACAACGGAATGCAGATGTCACAAAGTAACACTCAACTGGGCAAAGGAAATAGCAAATTACCATACTCATGAAATAACTGGATGTACCTGAATCTTAGAAATACTTGAGCACTCATATCTCAGTCCTTGACTAGTTAGCATATAGAAGGCATATCGTGTCTCCTCATCTTCTCGTGTAAAGGTTGGAAGAGGACCTATTTCAACAATGTCAGATAGGAGAGTGGAGTCTTGAGGGCTCAGATCTGCATAGAAGTTCCTTGAGCTCATTAGCAAGGAAATCAAACGTTGTTCTGGATAAAGATTGAATATCACTCACTGGTTTAATCTGCATTTGATTTTGAGGTTTTGCAACAAAATTGATTACTTATCAAAACAATCAAAATTAGACTCTAAATTGATGTTCCATGCAAGTCTATTAACTGCTAAGCTTAAAATCTATCATATTCAATGATATTCAATAGTCCTCACAATCTGATAAATAAAACTCTGTGTTTCTTTCAGATTTAGATAAAGCAGTAACTTATAGTGAAATTGGATAGCAGTAAACAATACTCTTAGTCAGAGTCACCAAATCATTGGTGCAATTGGCAGCTGAAGGAATGAATATCCATAGCCGTGTCGAGAAACTTATGACAAAAAAAAAAAACTTGGAACAGTTTTCTATTGAAACTCAATTGATGGAGCATCAAAGGGAAATCCAGGATATGCTGGATGTGGTGGTGCTATCCAAGATCATCGTGGTTGATTTTTGTATGGTTTCTCTTGCTATCTTGGAACTGGTAATAACACATTTGCAGAAACTTCAGCTCTGAAAATTGGACTTTTGCTGTGCTACCAGCTTACTGTTGATGATACTTTGATTGAAACCAACTCCCTCACTGTGGCCAAATGGTTCAATGATAAACAGAAACCACCTTGTCCCTATTTTGAGCTTTGGGAAGAAGTAACCCATTTGCATTACCGGTCTAATTTCAGTTCTGAACATTGGACATTTGCTGTGCTACCAGCTAACTATCGACGATATTTTGATTGACAACTCCCTCACTGTGGTCAAATGGTTCCATGATAAAAAGCAACCACCTTGGCCCTATTTTGAGCTTTGGGGAGAAGTAATCCATTTGCATTATCGGTTGAGTCTTGAGGTAAAACCCATTTTCAGGGAAAGCAACTAGCTTGCAGAGGACTTGCAAATTTAGGGGCGGCAGGTAAAGGCAGCTATTTTCATCGGTTAACACACTTCCTAAGCAACTCATTGGTTTTGTTAATCTTGATAGAATGGGCTTACCCAATTGTAGATGTAAATAGTCTTATATGCATACTTTCATTTTCTTTTGGTAGGTTTTTAGATATAGCCATGTAATTTTTCTTCTAGATTTGCATTAGTTTTACCAGTTTGGTCTTTTTAGGCTGAACTCAATGTAAAAGGTATTCCTCAGCCAAAAGTGAGGACTTCATTAATAAAATTTGGGGGTACCATCCATCTTCTCTAAAAAAAACTTCTAACAGTTTTCTGATAAAAGGAGGTTTTCAAATGCTAATATATCTTATTTACACCATTAAGGTTAGCCAGTGACACTGTAAATGACTGGTTGCTCCACTCTAAGAGATACAAATCTTGCAGTTGTTGGTCAAGAACTATAGTGGCCAATCGAGCACAACAGTACGATAGAGAAACCTGGATGCTACTTTCATAATAATAAGATAAAGGACAAAAAACTACCAAGAAAACGAAAAGTAAACAAAGATGGGGATACCAATTAAAATTCAAATACCTGTACAAAATAAATAGAAGAATAGACATAGTCCATGAAGGACAACAAAGCGAGGAAGCCAGTCATCAACCTCAGTATCATCTAAAGGGGGAGGTTCTCCTGGTAGTGCTGTCCACCTCTGTTAGATAGAATTAACAGGCAAATCATCAATTAAGATGTGAGATGCAAGAAATATATAAACAAATGCAAAGAAGTGAAAATAGTCATTACAGTACGAATGTACAAATAACCAGACAGGCGAGCAGACCGCAAAAGTTCATCAACATGTTCCAGCCTACATATGTTAAAATAAAAATCAGTGTCAATATAAAGAAAACAGAAACTAACCGAAAAATGTAATCCTATTGTCTATTTCACTATGAAAAGCCAACAGTTAGAAATTAAAATGAGATAAAGGGAAAAAGATTTGCTTGTAGTAGGAGCTGTTACACATACATCCATTTCACTCAAAAGTTCACAATTAAAGACCCAAGCACATGGTGCCAGAACTTTATCTTTAGGTTGTTTCACTGTAGCTTATGAGTTATAATCATGAAACAATAAATCAACAAGAAAATTTAAGATTCTATTGCATAATCCTTTTTCTTTTATAACCGTGGGTGTCTGGGCCAACTTGCGCACATCTTGACTAATCTCATGGAGTCCTGAAGTTAACGACTAGGTAAACCTCCAGTGGCCCTAAGGGGACTCAAACTGGTGACCATTAGGGAGCAAACCTAAGGCCAGACCAGCTGAGCTATCCCTCAAGGTTTTCTATTGCATAATCAACTCAAATAAATTTAACTTTCCTGGCAATATTGTAGTTCCAAACTAAGAATCAAGTCATACTTACTGAGCTTTCAAGTGAGCTTCTCTTTCTTCTAAATCAGCAACTTGTGATCTAAGTGATTCTACTTCAGCAGCAGGTAGCTCAACCTGAAATCAGCAAAATTCTGGTGGTCAGGAAACATGGATAATTCACCTTTACCCATTGGCCAAGGCCAAAAATCAGTTCAATCAACCTTTTTTTGACCATCAGTGCTAGAACCCCATGGCATCCCTCGTACGGTAAACAAGTTGAACATGAAAGTGGCACCCTTTCGAGTCCAGCTATGAGACCTATGCTATATCAAAATAAAGAGGACTAAATCACAATAGATTAAACCATAATGCTAGAGTCACGGGACTCTCACGTGTGCACTGTTCATATTAGAGGTGTGCCCGTGTGGACCCCGTGAGTCTAGATTACAAATATTAAATCGTATGTTTAGTTTCTAGTAGTTTTTTCCCAAACAAAATGAAATACCTCAAAGAACTGTCAGATCGTGGTAGGGAAACAAATGACATTCCGCTTTGATCAGAATCTACGCTGGTTGTTGAGGCTTTGAAGTGATCCGGTATAACCTTTATCTTCCCACGACTATCATCCATGAAGCTATTTTTCTATGTTCCAGAAGATGGTGCAAAAATAAATAAGAATAAAAGAAAAGAGGAGAGTGTAATGGATAGCCAATCTTAGAACCATTAATTCAAATCAGCATAAGAACATTAGCACTTCACCATTTACTTACACTTTCTGAGAAAAAGTACATGTTCATACAGTAAGAGGCAAATGTCTTTCTTAATTGCCACAATTGAAAACAAAAATGGAGTATAGATACTCTTTCTTTTGATAAATAAGCTTTATCTGCACTTTAGTCACTAGCCGAAGATAATTAAACAGTAAAACAGAATCCCTGGTTTTCCACGTAAGAGATTATGTGAGATGAAAAAGACTCTCAACTGCTGCAACCTTGAGATAGTGATTCTCCTCATGTGGCTGGCAGTAAAAGTAAATGCAATGAAAAGATGAGGGAAGATGACTGAGCAAACATGAACGGTTACAATATTTAGGAGACAGCCTCCATTGAGAGAGTGGTGTAGGTGTTAAAGGGAAGTCTATACTGACAGCAATGGTAAAAGAACATAAACATTGTGCTGGTTTCTTCAATGAGTTACAAGAAGTTAGTGTAGCCTAATCCATGAAGTCAGATCATAAAAGAAGCTGCAGAGTCTAGCTACTTAATTTGTTCTATCCATGACATATTACCTCTGCACTCAGAAAAATTGCTACACTCCAAAATTCCATCAAACAGACAGGATATTCTATAATCTCAGCATCTGACTATTTCACCACACCCTAATACACAAGTCGGTTATTTTATTACGTATTACTCACTTGGACAAAGAACACTCCCGAATGATACAACTCAAACCAACTCCAAAAAACCTCATCCTAACTTCTTTGTCAAATACACAAAACCCTTTCCATTCTACCATGAGACCATCTCCATCCAAAATAGTTTTTTGCAAACTTACAAACCCAACATTGTTCTTTTCGTCCCCTCCATAACCATAACCCCAATATTTTTCTGGCACAAAATATTACATAAGAATGAAAATAGTCCAAGTTCATCTTCGAGAAGAAAAGCTATGCCCCCCCCCCCCCCCCCCCGGGGGGGGCCCGGAAAAAAAAATTACGTCAAAAGGAACCCCTTCATGATCTAATAGTTTCTTGCACCCTCAAGTGTAAATCGAAGGAAAATAGCCCAACAAGTTTATCTTCGACCAGATCAACCAAGCCCCTCACAAATTACACCTAAAAAAACCCGTAATTTCCCATGATCACGATTACACAACAAAGTATAAGTCTAGAGAACTTAAATAAGAACAAAATCTAGAGCCCATCAAAACTACATAAACCAGCCCCATGATTCTAAACTTATATCATAATATCAACCCAAAAAAGTGTTCCTTTGACCCCCAAAAAAAACAAGAAAAATACTAAAAAGTACCTAAATAAGATTGACGGAAAAACACAAACTTACAAGGCCGGAGCAAGCGTAAGCTGATGATAACAGATGATATTATTGTCGGTGAATAATTCATGAAGTTTACATACGACACAAGTTGCAGAAAGAATGGAGATTTACTTGCAAAGAGAAGGAAAAGATATGAACTTGATAAGAATATCACGAGGAGAAACTTGTACCGGTAGAAAGAAACTTTACTGTAAAGGGGTTATTTCCTTTCACGACAGGCCTTTGACCCCACGGATGTTGAGCGTAGTTCTATTGTATGACTGTTCGGTAGTTTCAGCAGTGGTGGTTAACGCAAAAAGACCCTTTTAGGCTTTCACGCCTATCACGTGGCAGTGGATAAATGGTTCGATGGCGTACATATATGCAGGTAGAATAATGGATTTGCTTGGATTCGTGACTAGATTTAGAGAAAGATAACGGAAAACGAGTGATATTTTTTGAAAAATAATTAATAAAAACAAATCATTTAATATAAAGAGTAATGCAAATTAAAATATACTCTTAGCGTGTGTAAGCGCCGCATAATTTTTTTAAAAAAGAGTGAGTTTTACTATATAAAATTTAATTTTTTATTATCTAAATCCCATATTTACTTATTTTTTTTAAAAAGAATTATACGACGTTTATATGTAAAGTTGTAAAAAAGAAGGTACGTATATGATTAATCTTAGAATAAACATAGCTATAGTTAACGAAATAACATAATCTAAATTATCTTCCTGCTTTTGAGAATACAAACGAATATGTGTAAAGAATATTTCTTTACTACAAACCAACATTACCTCTCGCTTCGAAATTAACCTTCGAAGAGAGGTAGCTGGCTGCAGGCTGCCTACTTAAGATTTTTTTGGGACCAAGGAAACCTTTTCTGCCTTTTTTCTTTCTTTTTTTTTTTCTAGTATTTAGGAAGGATGAGGTCCAATCTAGCAGCATGCCTGCATGCTTCCACCAAAAACCAGCACCAAGAGGGGTCCAGAAATTGATGATCTAGCATACAGTACAAGAAAAAGCACAGAACTATCATTACTGTGTATGACCAACGCATTGCTTACACCTTTTCAAGCATTTTTCCTCCTTGAGAGGCAGTTTTTTGTCCTCTCACTTTTCAAAGATAGGAGGAAAAAGAAAAGTATGTCTCTTCAATATCGGTCAGTCTAGAAGAGTGAAGCACAATGCATTTGTCGTGGTTTCCAATTGTGGAATCACAGTCTACAGATCGATTTGTATTAAAACTGCCAAACAAAACGGCTCCCCTTGGTTTGACCGAAGCCTTGGAGATGGGCGAGGTCTAACTTTTGGTGCCCCCAATCCTATCTTTTAGTTTTTATTTTCTGAAGAGAAAATGCCTGCCCCACCGAGAGAAGCTACCGATTTTTTTTATAAGTATTTTTTAAGAGTCAGGCTACTTTGCTGTTTAGAGTTGCGCGTTCTACTTGACCACTAGTTGTTTTCAACTTTTTGTTTTTATTTTTTTATTTTTATCTTCACATTTTTTTAATAGATTTAAATATTTTTTAAAAATAAAAAAATATACCAATGTACTTAAAATCACTTATTTAATCACTAAGTAAAAAATAATAATAAAAAAAAATTTCACCAAGCGGTATATTTGAACTGTACACTTAGAGAGGCAAAATAGCTTTTCTCCTTTTTTTTAATGTGTTTGTGAATTTATTTTCAAAATGTTTAAAATGGTTTAAAGATGTTAAGAAAAAAATAAATAAATAAAAATGCAATTTTGCACATTCGTACAATGCATGGGTCACCTTTCTCAATTACCCTAGCATTGTTCTTTCTGAAGTGTTGTGTTGGGCTATACGGTTCTCAAACCTCTTTTGTTCATAACTTCTTTTAATTAATGTGTTACTTTCTTTTTAAAAAACATTTATTTAAATGATATATAATAGTTGTAAGAAAAATGCTATTTATATTTACAATTTATATTTACGTAACAATAATGCTGATATGTCAGTTATTAATATACTTAAAATTATAAAATTTAAAATTTAAAATTCGAATTAAAAAAAGAAAAAATTGATAAAATGGGTCTTTTAAATTGACACTAATCCAAGTATATATAGCACTGAATCTCTACCATTAAGTAACAACGGGAGATTATAGAAGATTGCCATACGAAAATCAATCTTTAAATGCAGAAAAATAATATACACAAATAAGAGAATGCCAAAACGGGGGCCATGGCCACAAATCACAGGAGACATGAAACAAAAGGATTGATACGTGATTGCCAGCCTTCTAATTACAAGATAACAAGCACAAAATGTAAAAGAGTGACCCATATGACTGAAATAATTGGTGATCAGTATGGGTTGAGAAGGTGGAGGAAGTGATTATGTTCAATGCATAGCCATACCCCACAAGGTAATTATGTACAACTGCCCTTATATTGCCTTTTGGAATGGGACGGCCAATTGGCTTCTAAAGCTGCCTACCTAATTCAGCTGATTCACTTTCCACCTTCAATTTGTGGATGGCGTTTGTCTTCCTCCATGTCTTTTTCTTAAAATTGGTTCCAAAGTAGAATCCACCATGTGGGTAAATGGTTGGTCAATTTGCAAGTGGGAGTTTATGTTAAGATATAAAATAAATGATAAAATTTACCTCTTTCTATTAGTTTAAATTTTTAAGACAAGTGATGATTTGACATAGTGTCAGAGCCAAGTTCTGAATTCGAATCTTGACTCTACATTCTATCTCATTTAATTAAATATTTCACGTGTTAAGCCACTCATTGAGGAAAAGTCTAATCCACACATGAGAAAGAGTGTTAAGATATAAAATAAATAGTAAAATCAATCTCTTCCCATCAACTTAAACTTTTAAGACAAATGATGATTTCACAATTCAGGCACTCAATTCCCGTCATCAGCTATTTGACAATCCTCAAAGATCAGAACACTTGGAGTGTCTTGTCTTGATAAAATGTAACATCTCCAGTGAAAGAATGTGTGTGTGTGTGAGTGAAAAATAGAGGACGAAGCAAATAATTGAAGAAGATAGGACTATCTAACAAAAGCTCCTATGTGGCCAGGATTGAAAGATGTGGCTTA
>QEOT01003871.1:5347-46565 GCA_003123785.1 Pterocarya stenoptera
AGAGAGAGAGAGAGAGAGAGAGAGAGAGAGAGAGAGAGAGAGAGAGAGAGCAGATTGTGAGAGAGAACGAGAATAAAAGTAAGAGTGAGAGTGAATGTGTGTTGAAAATAGGTAAGGATTTGTTTATTTTTTATTGTGACTTTTTTTATTATGTTTATTTGGATTTGTTCTTTTGTAAGGAATATTTGTTATTTTTTTTAATTAACTAGTATTGTGTTTATTTTGAAGGAATATTTGTTGGAGCTTGTTGAAGTTGTGATTTGTGAAGGGAATTTGTGATTTTAGCTAGGTATATTTCTAAACTTGATTGTGTGTTGCTATATACTAAATATTGTGATTTTTGTGATTATATTGTAAATTTTGTAAACATATTGTGAATATATTGTGAATTTTGTGAACATATTGTGAATGTGAAGAACATGTTGTGAATATATTGTTTTTGTGAATATATTGTGATTATATTGTCTTTGTGAATATATTGTGATTTTTTGTGAATATATTGTGATTTGTGATTAAATGATAGGAAATAATAAGATACTAAAATTAAAAGAGAAAAGTTTATGTATAATATATACTAGATTAAACAAATACAAATATATAACTAATATGATATTTAACATGAATACACATAACTCTGTAATAATATATGCTAAGTGAATATTAAACAAATAACTTTAACGAATATGATAACTAATACACATAACTACCTAATAATATATACAAATATATAACTAATAATATATACAAATATAAAACTAATATGATTTTAAACAAATAACTAATTAATTTCAAATAACTTTAAAATTATTCAAATAATTATATCTAACAAATACCTAATAACTTTAACTAATTAACTAAGTTTGAAACAAATAACTAATTAATTTCAAATAAATTTAAAATTATTCAAATAATTATAGCTAACAAATAACTAATAACTTAGACGATTGGAATAAGTGTTGTGACCTTTTCGCAAGTCCAGATTATCAAGTGTTCTAGATTTATCCGCTATAACTTATTTACATCTATATTGGTTTCATATATTATATTTAACATTGTTAATTTCTCCTGCAACACTTAAGTTCTATCAATGCACAGAATATAACGTCTTTGACAATCCACCATCGCGCTGGTTCAAAGTCATTCCAACGTCTTGCTGATAAAATGGTAATTAATAACTTGTTAAAATCCAGTCATGTTTATCATATTCTTTATTTAAGTACTAACATAATTTTTTAAAATTACTAATGTGACTTTGTTAAAAAAATGATGATCTTGAAAATTTCTCCCCAATTCATGTCTATGCTGCTACTCACACCGATGCGCACATCGAGTGGATTGATTATGTCACTAAAGATAATTATGTAAGTGAGGTCTTCTTGTGTGAATAAATTATGCCAACATATGAATATATATTATGTTTAGTTACTATTTCTTTTAATATGTTACTTATTGTGTATTTTCTTCCTAACTGTATGAAAAAATGATTGAGATGCAGTCAGACTTAGAGGAATTTTCTCCTAGTGATAAGGATATATTTATGCAAGTCCTCGGGACTAAGTCTAGTTTGATAAGAGGTTTGGGACGTTCTTTCAAGCATGTTGGTTCATCCTCCACAACCTCAATTTCAAAAGTTAATAATTTTACCAAAGATTTGGACACATCACACCAATAAATTAAGCGTATAAAGTCCAGACAGCAGGAGTTGGAGGCTCTCTTATCGCGACAATCTAATTTAGAAACACGTTTGCAGAGCAACAAAGAGATCAGGAGGAAATAATACTCATTGAAGTTCAAGAATAAGTCCAGAGGAAGATGCTGGTCCAAATGGAACGTGTTATGTCACTGCAGGAGGATCGTGTTGGGAGAGGAAAGATGAAGAAATAAATCAATTATTGTTCAAAACTTTTGTTTTCTAATTTTACAACTCTATAAAACATTTTTATCAGACGTGCTATTAGTGGTGTAATATGATACAATTTGTACACTTTTAATTTTATGAAATAATTAATTCTGATCGGTATGTTCGAATGTAAAGAAAAGATGTTCGAACATGACTTTACGTTTGAAGCAATGTTCGAATATAATTACATTGACGACGTTCGATAAATACATTCGAATGTATTGCACTACGTTCAAACGTATACACTCCACAAACGTTTGAACTTATTCAGTTATCGTTCGAATGACTACAAAAGATATGTTCAAATGTAGTAATTAACCATCCGAATGTTAAGTCATTGACATTTGAACAATTTCGCAGTAACGTGTGAATGCGACATTCAAACTTCACAGCATAAACGTTTGAACGTAAAAATCAAGCGTGCAAGTAAAAAATACCGAATGTTAGATATTTATCGTTCAAATGCTAATCGGTCGGGTGAACGTTCGAACTTTATTCTGTACGTGCGAATGATACTTTCTATGATAGAATTCGACTATCACAAAAAAGAACTTTTAGTGACAGTTGTACAATAAACCATAATAAATATTTTCTGTGATGCCTTTTTAGTGACGATTGTGGGGATGGTCTCAAATCGTCACAAAATTTTTTTTGTGACGGTTTGCTAATTTTTTGTGATGGTTTCATCCGTCATAATAGATTAAATCTGTTGTAGTATATGGCTTATTATATGTGTATAACTTGCATAACAAAGTTCTGACTTAGCTTATTATTCAAAGTCAGATTATCTCCCGTTGCCAACACGTACTAAATTTACTTGTAAATTAGCTTACTCTCACGGCCTCAGCCGTCTCCCAGTCTCCAAAACAGCTTCGTTGGCCGGCCGCTGTCGTTCATGTCGAAGACCAACAGTTCTGACCTGGCAAATATATGGGCCCCGCATGTCGGGCCACCCTACATCTCTGGACCCCACATGTTGCCTTTTCGACGTACATTTTTTTTTTTTTTTTCTATTTGTTTTGTTTTTTCCATTGGTTTGTCTCTGTGAGTCTGTGACCAGGAATAGCTCCGCTAGAAAAGTTCCAACCTGCTATTCGTCCAGCCTGCCTAATACTGTTACGTGGACTATGACGTGGCACGATAGGAAAGCTAGAAAAAGAAAATGTCTAAATTCCATTTTATTTCACCTATAAAAAAGCCAAGCTCCTTCACGAACCAAGAACCCGCACTGCACCAGTAGTTCTGCTAGCCAGATCTCTCATATATTTGTGCCTTCGATTTCTTCCTTTTTCTGAAGTGAACTGTGTGATCTCTCCCTAAGCTTTCAGCAATGGTGGTTGATTCACAGCTCTCCCCCCCGCTTGGCCCTCCGGCGTGCGACAAGGACTCCAAGGCACTTCTGTTCATCGAGGAGATGACGAGGGAAACAGGCGCTGTCCAGGAGAGGGTTTTGGGGGAGATACTGTTTCGGAACGCCGAGACTGAGTACCTCAGGAGGTTCCAGCTCAATGGAGCCACGGACCGAGACACGTTCAAGTCGAAAGTCCCTGTCGTTACTTATGAGGATCTTCAGCCTGACATCCAGCGTATTGCTAATGGTGACCGATCCTCCATCTTCTCGGCTCACCCCATTTCTGAGTTCCTTACCAGGTGAATATATTATCGAGCTAATCAATCTGACTTTCACACTCGCTGTTAAAACATAAAGAAAAAGAAACAAATTAAAGAACTAGAAAGAGAGAACATGCGTAGAGACGTACCGTACGTGGTTCAACCTTTAACTCTAACGTACGTAGAGGGAAAAAAAAAACTATTTAGCTTGTACTATATGTAGACAGTTTATATAAAGCCATAAGAATTCTTTAGTTTGTTTTATGTAATCCAATGGCCGCCTAGAGAACATTATAACGAAATTATTTGGGGTTTAATTTTACTCTTTTTTTGTTATGAAATTAATTGTGAAACTTGCAGCTCTGGGACTTCTGCTGGTGAGAGGAAATTAATGCCGACGATTCATGAAGAGTTGGACCGTCGCCAGCTATTGTACAGTCTTCTCATGCCGGTGATGAACCTGTAAGTACTTTTATATATATAAATAAATAAATATATATATATATTATATTGGACTCCTTTGGTTTTTGGCAAGGCTTACATATTTCGTTTTGTTGCTTGGAGACTAAAATTCGGTTTCATATTAATTTGAAAAATGATATTTCACAGATACGTTTCCGGTTTAGACAAAGGGAGGGGACTCTACTTCTTGTTCGTGAAGGCAGAAACAAAGACTCCCGGTGGGCTCTTGGCACGTCCGGTGCTCACCAGCTACTACAAGAGCGAACATTTCAAGACCAGGCCGTATGACCCTTACAACGTCTACACCAGCCCGAATGAGGCTATTCTCTGCGCCGACTCGTTTCAGAGCATGTACACCCAGATGCTCTGCGGCCTCCTTATGCGCGAAGAGGTTCTCCGGGTCGGTGCTGTGTTTGCCTCCGGCCTGCTGAGAGCCATCCGGTTCCTACAACTTCACTGGCAACAACTGGCCCATGACATCTCTACTGGAGCCATAAACCCTAAAATCATGGACCCTGCTCTCCGGGATTGCATGTCCAAATTTGTCAAACCCAATCCCGAACTCTCCAGGTTCATAACCCAAGAGTGTTCAGGAGAGAACTGGGAAGGTATAATCAGAAGAATTTGGCCCAACACGAAATACCTAGACGTGATTGTAACGGGTGCAATGGCTCAGTACATACCCACTCTTGAATATTACGGCGGAGGGCTACCTCTTTCATGCACTATGTATGCCTCCTCCGAATGCTACTTTGGGCTTAACCTCAAGCCAATGTCCAATCCTTCTGAGGTTTCGTACACTATCATGCCAAACATGTGTTACTGCGAGTTCTTGCCACACGAACCGGACGCTCCAGCTGTTTCTCGTGACTCAACTCCACCGCTTGTTGACCTTGCCGACGTCGAAGTTGGGAAACAATACGAGCTCATAATCACCACCTATGCCGGGCTTTGTCGCTACCGAGTGGGCGACATCCTCCAAGTCACCGATTTCTACAACTCGGCGCCCCAATTTCGCTTCATAAGAAGAAAGAACGTGCTGTTGAGCATCGACTCGGACAAGACGGACGAAGCTGAGTTGCAAAAGGCTATCGATAATGCATCAGCGCTCCTACAGGAATTCAACACAAGTGTGGTCGAGTACACGAGCTATGCAGACACAAAATCAATACCAGGACACTATGTAATTTACTGGGAGTTGCTGGTGAAGGACCCGGCTAACTCTCCGACTCATGAGGTCCTGAACCTATGCTGTTTAGCAATGGAGGAGTCTCTGAACTCGGTGTACAGACAAAGCCGAGTTGCAGACAACTCGATCGGTCCCCTTGAGATCAGGGTGGTCAAGAACGGTACCTTCGAAGAGCTCATGGATTATGCAATCTCCCGGGGTGCATCTATCAACCAGTACAAAGTTCCAAGGTGCGTTAATTCCTCCCCGATCGTGGAACTCCTCGACTCCAGAGTGACCTCGGTGCATTTCAGCCCTGCGCCGCCGCAATGGAACCCCGAACGACGTCGATGTTGACCGCATGCATGACGGCATGGAATAAGAGAGAAGATACTAAGATTCTGTTGGGCTACCAACCAAAAAGGCCATTTCTTGTTGAATTTTACTTCGCTTTTCAAAGTATGATCTTTCGTTTCAGTTTCTTTTTTTCTTTTAAATATATTAATGGAGGGTGTGCGTCTGTATAATAGGTTCAGATAATCTTCTGTGCGTTTGACGTAATTGTCATGGATGCATGTATTTGTTAGTGCATCGTATCTTATCTTTTATTTTCTGTCTTTCTGTATTTATCTCAGCTTTCTTAAAGCTGAGTAAAAAACGTCGGATGTGTAGGTCATGGAACATGAACAGCTTTTGTGAATCATATTGGTGTCAAGAAAATAAAGGTGGCAAATCTGTAAGTTTATTTTGGTTTTGAAGGTTGTTATATATGCCTTTCAATCCTACACAACTAAAAAAAAAAGATGAAAAAAAATATAAGCATGAGGTATATGGTGCAGTGTTGCTGAATATAATATTTCAGCTTATTTATATCTGCATGTGGGCTCTATTTTCATGGAATTCTTAGGCTGTATTTGGAATAGAATACAATATTTGTAGATTACTTCATTACTATTTACAAGCAATACTCTATTATTCACAAGGAAAATTTTTTGAATCAGCCTACTGTTGAGGAGCAGCCACAACACACCCTATGTGTCATCATTCAAACCACTAACATAAATTTAAAATTAACAATTATAAAAAAAAAATTGATGAGAGAGACACACAAATATTAAGACACATCAGGTGTGCTATGCATCAGCCCGTGAACAGGGGCTGATGCATAGCACGGCTCTATTCACAAACTATTCGATATATTTAAAGATGATTTGAGATATTCTTAACGGCGAAATGGAATTAATTAATTAGCTCACGCGTGCGGGTTCTAATTTTGCAAGAATCATCAGTACTATCTTTGAGTTCCACTACCCACGAAGGTCAAGAAGGTTATAAAAATTAAATCATTTATGAAATAATTTATAAAATAATTGTGAATAGAGTATAAATAAAAATAAACTAATTTTATATAATAATAAAGTAGTCCAAAAACAGTCTAATTTCTAAACATACCATAAATAAATGGATGGATGCCAATTTTACGCGGGTGAGTGAATTTTATGATTTCTCTTTCCACAAAAGTACTTTCGTGCGTAATGGAGCGCGCGTAGATACCTAGGAAAGTATCTTTATAGGTTTTCACGACTCACATCATGCTAATGTAATTAAGCAAAAGTATAATTTATAATTTTATATACCTCCCAATTAGCAACTCCAGTAATCCGTTGAAGCTAAGCAGGGAATGGAGGCAATTAAACTGCATGCCTAGCTGATCCACATTGCAATATTGTAATGTAAATTAAAGGAGAATTTGCAACAACGGAAGTTTTAAGAGAAAAAGAGGAGGAGAGCAAAATGAGACAGGCTGGGAAATTAAAAATAAAATATAATTAAAAAATCTATCGGTAGGACTTTATTTGGAGTTAATTATCATGTCCACCACTAGGTAAACGAAAACCATAGATTTTGATCTTATTCTCGGGTCCTTCGCATTACAAATGACAAANAATTAAAAAATCTATCGGTAGGACTTTATTTGGAGTTAATTATCATGTCCACCACTAGGTAAACGAAAACCATAGATTTTGATCTTATTCTCGGGTCCTTCGCATTTCAAATGACAACNAGGAGGAGAGCAAAATGAGACAGGCTGGGAAATTAAAAATAAAATATAATTAAAAAATCTATCGGTAGGACTTTATTTGGAGTTAATTATCATGTCCACCACTAGGTAAACGAAAACCATAGATTTTGATCTTATTCTCGGGTCCTTCGCATTACAAATGACAAAAATATATATTATATGAGAAAGCTTGAGTTTGGTAATATTTTTTAATTTTTTCTGGATGAGTAGATGATCTAATTAAAGGGGTAACAATCCCGGCCGGATCAAATTGTCGGCGACATTAATGTGTTAAAGTGAATCAAAGTTAGCTAGCTGTACATCAAAAGTATATGATCTAGCTTTAGATTGTCACCATTGGGGCTCAAAGTAGTGATTCACTTTACTCAAAAGTAAGATCTTTGAATTAATGTCTTCCTCATGCCTATAGAATCGAACGTCCCTAGCTAGCTAGCTGGCTCATATATAAGATTAATAATGTCGGTCATTTAAATATATAAACTGTCGTACCATTTAANGGCGACATTAATGTGTTAAAGTGAATCAAAGTTAGCTAGCTGTACATCAAAAGTATATGATCTAGCTTTAGATTGTCACCATTGGGGCTCAAAGTAGTGATTCACTTTACTCAAAGTAAGATCTTTGAATTAATGTCTTCCTCATGCCTATAGAATCGAACGTCCCTAGCTAGCTAGCTGGCTCATATATAAGATTAATAATGTCGGTCATTTAAATTATATATAAACTGTCGTACAATTTCCTTCCAAGGTTTCAACTCATGAGACTGGTTATAAATTAAAGACAGTTTTCAATCCAAGCCCGGCCAATCGTTCAAGATGCTTTATTTATTAGTTAATATTTAAATGTTCCGAATATCTTATAATTAATTAAGGTGACAAAAGTAACAATCAAAGAGCATCGTTTTCGTTACCATAATAATTGTAATGCATGTTATAAGTAGCTCCATCCTGGACGCTATTTCTGTATCTACGTAATTAATTAGAAAGGTTAACAACAGTAACAGACTATGCATTGAGCCTCATGAAGAGTTTCAAGGAAGTAAAAACCAAATCTCGTGCTCAATTAAAGGGCCACATATGGGGCTTTGTTTGGTGACCTAAGGATATACTTTTTCCCACTAAGGATATACTTTTTCAGGCCTGTGCTGGAAACCACCTCCAGAGAATGTGCTAAAACTTAATAATGATGGGGCTTTGTTGGGTGACCTACAGAAGGCAGGAGTTGGAGTGATCCTAAGGGATGCAGCAGGAAAAGTGGTCATGGCAGCAAGTAAGGTTGAGTGTGAAGGTGAAAACCCTGAGGCTATTGAGTTGCTGGCTGTTTTCCGAGGCATGCAGCTGTGTTCATCTATGGGCATAGCAGATATAATAGTGGAAAGCGACTGCTTGTTGGTGGTGGAGTCCCTAAAGAGCAATAATGTGGAGAATTCTATTCTGGGGGTGTTGTTTAAAGAAATTCAGAATCTTCAAAGATGTTTTGGCTCTTGTTCTTTTCATCATGTTCATAGAGAGGGAAAGGAGTATCAGCTTGCTCGGCATTCTTGGAGAGTAGATAATATTGAGATGTGGTGTGATTGTATTCAGACTTTATTTCTCAAGCCATTTGGCTTGATAAATGTCTGCAATTTGCTTTCTTGAATGAAATATGTTGATTTCTAATAATTAAAAAAAAAAAAAAAGTGGCAGAAATGCTTCCCTGCCTGCTGCCTGCTCTCTATTTTCTTCCCATATGCATAATTCATGTCAATGTGTATGCGTGTATATATGTGTATATATATGTGTGTGTATGTATGTATATGCTACTACTTTGGCAACTGTTAAAGGGACAGAAAGGCACACTAGTGGGGAAGAAATTGAATACGTCCAGGATGATCAGCATCCTGCATGCATGCAGCATACAAACACGTTGTGCCTTCTCAGGTGTTCTTTTAGATCTAGGAAATTCATTACAACGAAGTCCGGTTAAAAGAAAATAACCACTCAAGCCCGCTTCTTAAGGAATTAACAACATAAATGAGTAAACGATTCCAAGCATGAACTCCATAAACAATGGACGAGTTAATTGATTCATTTCTGAAGCTGATCTCTTCATTGAATTTCTTTTAGTATAAACAAAATCGATCGACTTATATATAAATTATGGGAGTCTCCTCGATCTCCTCTAAAACCAGGCAGACTCTCGCGTTTTTCTTATTTTCCAAAAGGAGTTCATCACGGTCCAACATTACAAAAAATGCATGAAAAAAAAGAAGTAAAAAAGCTGTCGCTTGGGGTTTTGTTTTCTTTTTTCTTTTAAAACAAAACATTAATTAGATATCAGTTTTCCTGCCGACTCATGGTCAAGAGTGATAGAATGGCAGAATAACAGAATTGGAAAACTTTTCTCAATGCATTTCATTACGCCAACAGGGGCTATATATAGACTTGTACAATACAGAATAAAGAATAAGTTTGTTACACCAACGGTAGGAAATAACAGAAAACAAAAAATACAATTCGTAAAGTGCTACTTTGAGTACTGTGATTGCTCTATTGTTGGTGCAGTGCCTCTTTGGTTTTCATCTTGATGATCAGTAGAGGCACATATGTTAATATGCCCCCTCGAGTCCAATGAGATGTTAACCAGATTGAGACGAGGTACAAAGCTGAGAAACTTGTCAGCAACAATTGGCTTGGTTAGAACATCTACTAGTTGTTCTTTGGAGCTGCAGAAATCAATTTTTAAAGTGTTTGCTGCAACACGATCTCGGACAAAGTGATAATCGATATCCATGTGTTTTGTCTTGGAATGATAGACAGGATTTGCACAAAGGTAGGTTATTCCAAGATTATCACACCAAAAGGTGGGAGCTTGATGCAATGGAAGATTGAGTTCTCGAAGTAGAGTAATTCCTTATAAAGCCCAGGATGAGTTTGTTTCTAGGCCATGTGGGACTTCTCAATACGCTCCCTCACGTGTGGACCGGTATTTTCGGTACCATCATCGTGGATAGGTCGCAGGAGCCTATCATTGGTCATAGGTTAGCTGCTCTGATACTATGATATATAGAATGACAGAATAACAGAATTGGAAAACTTTCCTCAGTGCATTTCATTACGCCAACAGTGGGCTATATATAGACTTGTACAATACAGAATAAAGAATAAGTTTGTTACACCAATGGTAGGAAATAACAGAAAACAAAAAATACAATTCGTAAAGTGCTACTTTGAGTGCTGTGATTTCTCTGTTGTTGGTGTAGTGCCTCTTTGGTTTTCATCTTGATGATCAGTAGAGGCACATATGTTAATAAAGAGATGGATCATGGATGGATGGATGATTAGTCTCATGCATGGGTAAAGTAGACGGTATGGTTGCAAAAAATAAATCGAAGCTTAATTTCCATACATAGGATTTTGTTTTGCCATACTTTTTGGCGCTTGCACGTTTATTATTCTGTATGCATGCATGATTACGAAGAGGAACAAATGAATATGTGCACTTTGGAAGCTGTTGTCTATTTGGTTGCAGGTTGTTGCTCAGAGTAATCATTCTGTCCCTTACCTTTTTGTGGAAATCCATTAAAACTAATTTTTATTAGACGAGTTTAGATGAAATAAAAATTATAAAAATTGAATAAAATGTTATTATAATATAATTTTTTAATATAATTTTTAATTTAAAATTTTAAAAAACTAAATTATTTATTATATTTTATAATAAAATTTAAAAAAATTATAATGATTATATCTAATTATCTCATCTACCAAACCAGGCCTTAATTATTTATATGATGCGGGCCGTACGTATAAAGTCTGAATTTCCCGCCGACGATGGCAGATCAATACTCCTCTCCTCGTCTAATATTGGGCCATGATGGGCTTTGTTTTATCGACTTTAATTCTTCACTGCTGCTGCTGATCACTATTTAGACCAATTATCAAGTGTCTGGTTCCATTACTTGTTGAAACTTGAAGCCCATCTCTTCTTCAAATGCACATGACGTAGCCTGGTGTCTATTTAATAACCTAAAAAGGATGTGTTTCAAAAGAAAAAACAAAGAAAGTGGATTATATCTAATTTTATCACATTAAAAAAAACAAAGTATAGAACACTGCATTGTTTTATTTTATTTATACTACCATTATCTTTCTTTTAATAGATCCAACTCATAATCTCCATTTTGAAGATGTAGGTATTGTGGCATTAGTAGGGCCGGTTTAAGGGATAGGCAACTAAGGCTATCGCCTAAGTTCCCCACCTTGAGTAGACCTCCAAAAGAAATATATATTATGATCCTAAAAAATAAACTATAGAAAAAATATTGGTTAGCATTAAAGAGGGAAATTTTTTTTGCCTAAAATAAAATCAATCTTAAATGGTAAAATTTGCTTTAAAAAAAAAAAAACAGAAAATATAGAAGTTTTACTAAAAAGAAAATTTTACTCAAAACGTACAAAATTTTTTGACAATAGTGAAATTGGAATAGAAGTAGTAAAAATATAATAATATATTACTCTTAAATATTTTATAAAATATAACGTATATTTTGATATCGATAGCCCTATTTGTTTTTATAATGAAGTATTAAAAGAAGTATATATATGGATAATAAATAATACTCTATTTACAGAAAAATTAGATTCTATTTTAAATTATTATAGTGTTAATAGATATTATTATTTAGAATAATATTAATATTTGTTTTATATTTTAGAAAATTTTAATATTTAATATTTAAATATTATTATTATTATTTTTAAATTAAATCTGATCTACTTATGCAACAAAATATATTGGGCCGCCCCGGGCATCAGGCAACATGGGGTTGGCTTATACTACACTACTGTTAGGTCTTTAGTTGATTTTTTTGTTTCCCTGATGTAAAAATTGAAGACTGCAGTGTTTGATTTGTAGACATAATGACGACATTTGCAAATTTGTCAAGTAGACCGGTCCGGGAGGATTGGATTGGCACATGCGTCAAGTCTCAGACTCTTTAAATAATATTAGTTTTGTCGTCAATAGAAAACACGAAAGCCCGTGCAGCCACGAGCTTCCACGACAAAGATGTAGCTAGACTCGTGGCCCCACGCGCACTTGGCATTGGACACGAGTCACTCTACCCTTTCTCAAATGTGGCATCTTGCGAAGGATTAGAGGCTTTGGGTCGTGTGCTGGAAAAATTAGCGGTAAGCTGATAAGAAGAGTTGAATGAGCAGACACGGTGGCCGGAATGAATACAAAATTTGAAGCTACATAGTGGGAAGGATGTTGGGAACTGTGATGTTTGGTCTAAGAGGTGGCCCTCCCGAGTCCCGACAAAAAGTGATGATTTACTCTGTTGTCCGTGGCCATCCATTTGGCTTTTATGATTGAAATATAGATTTAAAGTTATACAGTGGTGAATAGGTTACGGGTAACTAATTTTGCCGACCTATTTATCTTGGAAATGTTGGGAGACCCAATTTTAAAAAAATGCATAGAAATGTAGCACCATCCATTTGTCTTCCTCCTTATTATCTTCGGCCATATTGAATGATAGGATATATTTCAAATAATTATTAACTAAACATTCTATTCAGTGACACTAAACATACTAAAAATTAAGCATTTAACAAGGCTTGATTAAATCATGAGGCGTCCAAAATCTCGATCAAAAGTGGATGAGTCACAAAAGGTACGAGATTTAGGATATATTCGAATGTTGATATGATTTTAGATCATTTGAGTTAATACGTGAATAATAGTATTTTATAGATTCTATTGAGATGTATTTAAATATAAATAGATTAAGATATATGTTTAAATGTATGAAATAGGTTAAAATAAGTTTAAATTTAATATAAAAAATTAAAAAATAATAATAAATTACGTTAATGATTAGTTTGAGATGAATTGAAGAGATATTTTTGTAAACTTAAAATACAAAGCATTAATGGATAGAGCATGAGTGTCATCAAGAGGCGTCGTATACACACACAGCATTCAATGGATAGGGATCAAAAGGCTAAAAAAGGGGTCGCGTGGGATGTTTCTTGAGGGCATCAAAAGGGGAGCAAATTAGAAGTGAAAAGATGAGAGTCACCAATCCAAAAAATATGTTTTTAGAGCATTAATAGTTGACTTAACAAATTTTAATTAAAATTTAGATAAAAAATTTACTTTTACAAATTTTAACTAGTCATTTTTCACGATATTAAATAACAGGCTCAATAAATATTTTATTATTATATTATAATATTGATTTTAAACTTTTTATTTATTTTTATTTTAATTATAATTTGAATTTTTTTAACGGTTATATTTTTGAACAGCTATATTTCTTTAAAAAAATAAAATCAAAAAAATAAAAATAAAAACAATATATAGTATATAACATATAGAAATGTTGAATGGCAAAATTCTGTAAGTTATGACTATGTTAAAAAGCCTTGTTGTTCTTTAATCCCTTTGCTAGAAGCATTCATAAACTGTATCAACAATTGAGTAAGAATTGCTTGGAGCTGGAGAAGTTGAAGATTTAAGTACTCGTGAAACAACCGCAACCCAATAAAAAGATGTCTCCTAGGACAGCCTGCTTTCGCAGTGCTCAATATTTGTAATAAGATAACATATTACAATTTACAAAACATAAAAATCAAATGACAAAAACATCATTAATTAATACAGAATAAATGTTGTCAAAAATGTCCCGTACGTTCATCTCCACGTGCCGCACGCACTTTCTCACACAGAATCTGTAAATTCTCCAACTAGATTTATTTACCACAGAAAACATAAAATCAGAAGCCAACAAGCAAAAAGAAAAAGAAAAAGAAAAAGGTCGGGTGCTCTCTTTTTTTGGCTTAGCGTTAACGATAGCGTTGTTGCTGAGGCTGAGACCNGTTGTCAAAAATGTCCCGTACGTTCATCTCCACGTGCCGCACGCACTTTCTCACACAGAATCTGTAAATTCTCCAACTAGATTTATTTACCACAGAAAACATAAAATCAGAAGCCAACAAGCAAAAAGAAAAAGAGAGAGAAAAAGGTCGGGTGCTCTCTTTTTTTGGCTTAGCGTTAACGATAGCGTTGTTGCTGAGGCTGAGACAGAGACCGGGGGAGGACGATATAAAACAACAATACCCACCACTCCCAAAAGTCTATGCTCTGTTAACATTACTCAACTCGCCATTTCAGCTGTCTTTTCTCACTCCGAAACCCATAAACCAAACTTGTACCATGCCGCCCCAGGAGCCCGAGCAACAGCAGCTGCTGTTACTGGACTCGGACCAGGAGGAGCAACAAGATACCGCCTACGAATCGGACGAGAAGGTCCTGATAATTGGAATTGATGAAGGTTCTGCCTCCGGGTCAGGCCGCGCCCCGCCGTTCTCGTGGAAAAAGCTATGGCTGTTCACAGGGCCCGGGTTCTTGATGAGCATAGCGTTCCTGGATCCTGGGAACCTGGAGGGGGATCTCCAGGCCGGCGCGATCGCCGGGTACTCGCTGCTGTGGCTTCTCATGTGGGCCACGGCCATGGGACTGCTGGTACAGCTTCTGTCGGCGCGGCTCGGCGTTGCCACTGGGCGTCACTTAGCCGAGCTCTGCAGGGAAGAGTACCCCACGTGGGCAAGGATGGTGCTTTGGGTCATGACCGAGTTGGCGCTAATTGGGGCTGATATTCAGGAGGTTATTGGGAGTGCTATTGCTATTAACATTTTGAGCAATGGAGTTTTGCCTCTCTGGTCCGGGGTCATCATAACCGCTTTTGATTGGTAATCAATTTACTTACAATGTTTTTCTTTCTTCTTATAACAATTCTTAGTAGTGCTAATTTGCTGGTTTTGATAGACATAGTCAAATTTCTTAATCTGCTCTTCTGAATTCGAGCTCTTTGGGTTTTTCTTGCAAAAATATTTAAAGTTGAAGTTTAGGACATTTAAACATCTATGTGGGTTTTCTCCGGTTAGAGTATGTTTGACGCTGTACTGAGTTTTAATGGGTTTTACTCGCTTAACTATATTTCGGGTCTTTGAGATGGTAAAGGGTATTATTTATTTATTTTTTTGTAATATATCTCGGTAATTATACTATATTTTTGTAATAAAAGTGGTAAACTCTGGTTGGTTTCCAGTAAAACTGAGGGGAAACCAGCCAGAGTTAGGTTTTGACAAAAAATAAAAATAAAAAATCTCTCCATCATACGGGATGCTTTAAACAGGTTCTGCTGAATTTCCTAGTGAAAGAGATGTTGTTTTGTCAAAAAAATAAAATTGAAATATGAATTTTCTTTGTTTTAACCTTTTGAGCAACTGAATCGTGTATTTTGTGTACAAAATTCTGGCTTTGACTATAATTCTTTTTATTGTCTTCTACAGTTTTATCTTTCTGTTTCTTGAGAACTATGGTGTAAGGAAATTGGAAGCGGTTTTTGCTGTTCTTATTGGGACAATGGCAGTTTCATTTGCTTGGATGTTTGGTGAAACAAAGCCAAGTGGCATAGAACTTCTTCTCGGTAAGAAAATGTTATTTTTTTGGTTGGTATATTTTTCTACCTATAATTTGTTTTATATTCATGCAATTTTCAGACTATTGTGCTACCTTGAACTAATATGCAGTCAAATGGATACATTTTTATAGGTATTTTAGTTCCAAAACTGAGCTCCAGAACAATCCGGCAGGCTGTTGGAGTTGTGGGTTGCATTATTATGCCTCACAATGTTTTCTTGCACTCGGCTCTTGTACAATCAAGGGAGATTGACCATAGCAAGAAAGGTCAAGTCCAAGAAGCTCTTAAGTACTACTCCATTGAGGCCACTGTGGCCCTTGTTTTGTCATTCATTATCAATCTATTTGTTACAACTGTGTTTGCCCAAGGGTTTTATGGTACAGAAATAGCCGATAGGATTGGCCTTCTCAATGCTGGACGGTACCTCCAAGAGAAGTACGGGGGTGGAAATTTTCCAATTTTATATATTTGGGGTATTGGGTTACTAGCAGCTGGTCAAAGTAGCACTATTACCGGTACTTATGCAGGGCAGTTTATCATGGGTGGTTTCCTAAACTTGAGGTTGAAAAAATGGATGAGAGCATTGATCACACGAAGCTTTGCAATCATCCCAACTATTATAGTTGCTCTTGTCTTTGATACCTCTGAGGGCACGTTAGATGTTCTAAATGAATGGCTTAATGTGCTTCAGTCAGTCCAGATTCCCTTTGCACTTATTCCCCTGCTTTGTTTGGTATCGAGGGAGCAGATCATGGGCACTTTTAAAATCGGCCCAGTTCTCAAGGTATGTTAATCCTTTTATTCTGCAGCTTCACTATCAAACCCTTCCATTTTTAATTTCTTGGGAATGAGCGTCTGATGCCATTAGGTTAGAAATCTATGTACATTTTACAGAAATCTTCAGTTGACTTGACTTTGAGCAAGTAATTTGAGGGTATCTTGTATAACTCTCACAATCTCTGTCTTTTCTTTTCTTCGGTATTGGAAATTTTGTGCATAGTTCTATTCTCGGTATGGCCTCATTGTTAAAGATTGAAATGGTAATGTCATATCACTTCGTTGTTCATTTGAAAATTACTCTTTAGTCTGTGCCCAGCTGTTGAGTTTAGCTTCTTTTTTTAATTCCTGTTACTGTTACCAAGTGATTTGATTAGTCGCATACATACATGTATGCATACCTGACTTGGTATTGCAGCCTGTTACCTACATGGGCAGTGGCATTTTTTACATCTGTATTTGTGACTTCGATCAATTGTATTTTGCTAAATTCTCTGGTGATCTGATAAAATGAAATTAGTGGGGTTTGGTCCAGTATATCGCAAGACCTTTGCTTGCTAAGAGGGGATGGTATAATCATTTGCGAGGGAGTGCTAATGAGATTGGTGTAGCAGTCAGATTACTACATGAAGTTGGGGAATGCTGCCACCTTCATATTGGTGTAGAAAGTCAGGATTATTTTGTTTGTTCTGGAGAAAAAAGTTGAATGTCAACAATGTTGACTCAACATGTAACTTCCCACTGTCAAATTCTCTTACATAGTTTACAGATGTGTTTTCATAAAGAACTAGCGACTTGAAAAGTGTGTTCACTGTTTTTTCCGGAGAAAAAAGTTGAATGTCAACAATGTTGGCTCAACATTTAACTTCCCACTCTCAAATTCTCTTACATAGTTTAGTTAACAGATGTGTTTTCATAAAGAACTAGCGACTTGAAAAGTGTGTTCACTGCTTCCCTTCACCTTAATTAATGGTCATGTGTTTCCTAATACCCAGCCTCTCCTTGAAGTTGGAAGCAAAATCTAATTTTCAGCATAGGATGTGCTTAGGCTTAAATCCGGTGACTGTCTTCCTAGTCTAGCGTCAAAAAATAGATATATATATATTTATATATTTGGGGGATATTTTCTGCACATTTACTTGTTCGACGTGTTGTTTTCTGTGGTAGTTTGACAAAGAGCTGCCCACAGGTATCAAGCTGTTGGGTCTTCTTCATCTGCAGAAAGACTTTTGCTCAACGGGTTTTATGTTTCTTATAAATTTATAGGAAAGAAAACTAAAAACACGATTCCCCCATTATTTTCCAGTACTTTGCTTGTCATGCGGCCCAGACAGTATATTTCTTTGTACAGTAATAGAAAAGCAAATAGTAATGGGATAAAAGCTCACCTTTTATCTGTTTTATCTTTTGTTTGTAGATGGCTGCGTGGCTTGTGGCAGCGCTTGTAATAGTGATTAATGGATATCTTTTGCTCGACTTCTTCTCATCTGAAGTTAATGGGGCGTTGTTTGGCTCCCTTGTGGCTGCTTTTACGGCAGCATATATTGGATTTATAGTTTACCTTGTTTCTTGGGGTGTTAAGTTTTCAAGTTGGCACCGCACAGTACAGCTGAAAACCGTAGAAGAGACAGTGGCTTGAGTAAACAATCTCCATTGCTGGTTGCAATTGCAGGATGTTTAAACATACAGTATCAGTAACTGCCAGATGGATAAGGTTCTGTCATGCTGCATTTGCACAGAAGACTTCTGGCTGAGCATTATCCTCAATCTTTAAGCATAGACCAGTTGTCTATAAATCTGAAATCAGTGATTTTTTGTTTCAGTGCTGTATTAAAATAATCAATGCAGTTGTTTATGTATGATAGAACTTGTTTCTATATGAATGAAGCAAGGCCGCATGAGGCTGCTTCCAATTCGAGGTCTAGGTGGTGCATCCTTCTAGTTGCAACGCCTGTAGTCAACTTGGCAGTATTGATATTGGTTTTGGAAATTTTTCTTGTTGATTTGTTTTACATGTTCATGTTGAGCCTCACATTACAGAACTGTCTAAATTCACAGATGATGACTTGGACGTTAGTAGTTAGGTTAGACAAATGCCGCACTGGAATGCAAGAAATGTTGAAACAGCATTTGTTTAGAATTTACCTCAAAGCTATCTTCCTTATTAATGAATATGTCTATATAATTAGGTCTTTCCAACTTGTAATCTTGAATACATGAATTCAGGTCCATTTTCTGAGTTTTGCTCCCAATGGAAATGATCCCCTAGTTAGATTAGTCATCTTTCCAGCAGGGTCAAGTGACTACACTGTTAACTATAATAGTTCAAATGAGGCAAATATAACTACCCGAAATTCTTGTCATCACAAACTAGAAAATCAACACAAATTTAGTTCCGGTATAAGGTAGTACAGATGTTACTCATCATGATTGTATTCTTTCATTCCATATTTAGTTCCTTAGTTGAACTGTACAAATTTATTACATATGTTGTAATCTCTCATAGACCTCTGTATTCAAACAAACATTCTGTCAATGAAAGGGAGACCTTCTTCCTCATCTTATTCTCTTATATGATATTAAGGGCCAAAAAGGCTAACACCTTCGTTCTTTATGGCAAAAACTAATTCCATTAGCACCTCTGCTATTCTAAACATCACACAATTTATCTCTATTAAATTAGATTAGCATAACTACCTACTGTGGTTATCTCAATTTTTACATGTATTACACAGCTATGATCTTTTGGGAATTGTAGATGGGAGTGAACTTTGTCCACCCCAATTCATTCCCACCTCTGCTCACAATCCCACCCCCAAACTCAACCCTGAATTTGTTCTTCGGATAAAAAAAGATTAGTTTATTCTCAGGTGGTTGAATGCAACCCTTACAGAGGGGGTTCTGGGTTTAAGCTAGTCTCAATACCTCTAAGCTGATTTGAACCTCTTTTGCCACAGGGTTTGCCTCACAATCTTGACCACGTGTTGCTCATTTAAAAAGGCAACTACAAACACTCAAGCAAGAGTCTAGGCTTGGTTTGGGTAGTGAAAGTGTTTGAGAATGTTTGTGAATAGTAGTGAAAAAGTAATAATAGAATATTAAATAGTAGTAAAAAGTAGGTGAAAAGTAATGAATAGTAAAAAAAGTAGGTGAAAAGTAATAATAAAGTAAAGAATAGTAGTGAGAGTGTTTGAGAGTACTTGAGGTACTCTCGGTACCCAAACAAGGCTATCTCAACTTGGCCAAACAATATGCATGGGCATTCGCCTACATGCCCCTCGTCTGCGGAAGAGGGCTGGATGGGGTGGGCGGCAGGGCACTGCCCAGCCCTACTGACCAGACCTAACATTACTTACTCATTCAACCAACTTTGTCAATTCCTTCATGTCCCTACCAGCACTCATTGGTCTGCAAAATGAGTATTAAGATATTTCAAAGGTACCATCACCCATGGTCTGCATCTCTTTCGTGGTTCACCCTCCCTTACTGCCTATTGTGATTTAGATTGGGGAGACTCCAGAGATGATAGATGATCAACCAGCAGATTTGGTATTGATTTTGGTCCCCGTCTCATCTAATGGAGTGCAAAAAATAACAAGTTGTTGTCTCTCGCAACAATACGGAAGTGGAATATAGGTTCCTTGCACCCACGATCTAGTGTGACAACATGGGAGCTCTTGCTTTGGCTTCTAACACTATCTTCCATGCTCGAACCAAGCACATTAAAGTGGATTATCACTTCATCCGAGAAAAAGTACTCAACAATGATATTTGGCTTAACTACATCTTCTCCTTAAAGGCAGTGTGCTGATATAATTACAAAAGGACTCACTACTGCTAGGCTTTTATTCCTGCATGATGTTGCTTCGACCACTCCCCATCAACTTGCAAGGGGGTGTTAAACCATAATAGTTCAAATGAGGCAAATATAACTACCTGAGATTCTTGACATCAGAAACTAGCAAATCAGCACAATATAAATCCCAGTGATTCTGCCGTTAAATATTATAGATGCTATTCAACATGGTTGTATTCTTTCATTACATATTTAGTTCATTAGTTGAGTTGTAAAGATTCATTACTTATGATGTAATCCCTTATAGACCTCTATACCTAAGCACAAGCATTATGTCAATGAAAGGGAGACCTTCTTCCTCATCTTATTCTCTTACATATATTCCAAATGCAATAGCCGTGGTAAGTTTGGAGCTATGAAGTACAATATTATAGTCAGTGAAAAGAAGATTATAAGCCTTACCATTTAGTTCTTGATGCCTAATATAGGGAGCTATCCCAAATACAAGATTTCATCTGCCACAACTGTGCATTAGGTAATCTAGGGAAAATCTTAACTTGGAATCGAACTCATAATGTTTTGAGTCTGGCCTTAACCACTAGGCGGCATCTTGATGGGTGTTTTACCTTATATAATTTATGGGTGGTATCTACTCATGGAAGGTCGTATCACTTGATTATACAACATTATTACAAATAGAAATGGAGTCTCTAGCCTATGGTGAGTTCTTTATACTGATTTATGGTATCCTTTCAAATACAAGTTAATAATTAAATTGGCTCGCAAGCTGGCAACAGTTTCTCTGGTTAGATTGGATCCGCATGCTTGATCTAACTCCTAAGGGCCGGGGTGGCTCTAGCTATAGGGTGGTGGACAAAAATAGTTGGAATGGTCGAAACATTTTCTTATCTTCCATTAACAAATATCTTATCCTTTGTATCTCGAAGTTATCAAAATTGACTCACATCATCATTCAAATATGGTTGACTCTTAAATAGTACCCTTTATTTTCATATCTTATCAATTGGTTTGAAGAAAAAGTCGGTGAATGCTTGTAAAAAGGAAATCACTAGATAAGGACAAATGTTAGATATCTTATGAGCTAAATGGTACTCCAAATATTTAAACCAAAAAAAAAAAAAAAAAAACGGACAAATGAAAATAGGTTGCTTGTCCCATGTAAAAGTCACTTGAAAGCCCAACAGCAATATCCCAAACAAAGGGTGAAAGAGCGAAAGGTAAAGCAAGCCATTTCCTTTGCTTGAAATGAAATCATGTCCTTTTACCCAAAAAAATTCCAATGATCTGTCATTCTTGGCTTTCGGCTTCTCTAAGTTATTCCCTTGTAAGAAAGTAAAATGAGGTGGAGACAGAGAGGTTTAAGTTGAAGTTATTCTAAGGATCCCTACTTCCTTTAAATCGGCTGATCCTCTTTTGAAAGATGAAGACAGGGAAATGAGAATGTTTCAATATTAATGTTTTCACTACCTTACAAGACAATATTATTTTGATCAATAATGGTACTTTGATGTCATGGAAATCACTTTCCACTTGGACTGCATTACATGAGCAGTGTATGGAATCTGATGGGAATATAATTAAGGTGCTTTATTGTATCAAATGCTAACTTACAATGCACGAAAAGAAGCCTATGTCTTTATTCTTTTCAATGTTAGAAAATATTTTTATGCACGGTGTACTTTTTTTTTTTGCACGGTGTACTTACCCATGAGATAGGTGGTATGGTGTGAAATCACTTGTCTTAAAAGTTTAAACTAATAGAAAGATGTAAATTTTATTATTTATTTTATATATTAACACTCTTCCTCACATGTGGATTAGACTCATTTTCAATGAATAGTCCAACCCGTAAAATATTTAATTAAATGAAATAGAGTATACAGTCAAAATTTGAACTCAATACCTCTATTCTGATATCATGTGAAATCATCACTTGTCCCAAAAAATTCAATTGATGGAAAGAGATAAATTTTATTATTTATTTTATTTTTTTAACATATTACATAAAATATGTACAGTTTAATGTTTTAAGTTGTCCAAAACTAAGTTTTGTTTTTAATTTTTTTATGAGATGAATGTCGAAGATGAAAGTTTTTTAGCATGAGCGAGAATGTTAAGTACCATAAGGGCATATTGATCATGTAGATAGTGAGAACTATGTTGAAAGGTTAGTAATAAGCTGCAAACCAATCCATTCATCATTTTGAGTTTTAGGTTGTCACTGAGAGTCATTAAAGATAGAGCAAAAATGGCGCGAATTAAATCTCCCCAAGATGCGCCATTTTGTGTGAGGTGGCACGTACGTGATCTGTTTTTTCAATATATCTCATCTCATTTTATTATTATAATTTTTTTAAATTTTAATATAAAAATAGAATAAATAATTTAATTTTTTTTAATTTTAAAATAATAATAATATTAAAAATATATTTTTTAAAATATTTTATTTAATTTTTAAGAAAAAAACAAAAAAGGCGTAACAGTCTCGCCGATTTCCTGAAGTCCGGAAGGAAAGGGAAAAAACGATATCTATTGGTAGAAGGTAATAGCCAAAGTGGTTTACATCCAAGATCAGGGTGAAAAGACATGAAGCCAGCAAGAAAGACTCGAGGAAGGGGAGTCCTGCAGGCCAATCATATGTTTAGGGGGAGAATCTGGGATTTCGACCGCTTGGCAAAGAGCACTTTTCGAGAAAAAGAGAGTTGTATTGCAGCATTAATGGATACGAGCTAAAAACAGTGAAGCCAGGAAGAGAGCTTTAAAATATTAGTCGAGAGCGAGCAAGCGATCTAACATTATAATTTTTATTTCATGATCCATCACATGTAGATTGTCATTTGGGAGAGCTACAGCTTATTTTAGATCGATAATAAAATAAAATCCAGATAAAAGAAAGAAAGAAAACAAAACGATGCTCTCCAACAGTAATTAATCAATACAAAAGTAACGAAGTAGTAGTCAATAGAAAACTAGAAATTACACTCTCCCAAAAAGAATATAATAGAAACAGACGATCGATCTACGTACATCAAATCCCAAACTCCACATCATACCGACAGTACTCCAAACCGAATAGGAACCCTTTTAAATCATGTAATAAATTGTCATCTTAAAGGCACAAACCAAGGAAGACAGACAATCCCAATGCCAACCCAGCAACCACCTCCTGCACGCACCTCATCGTCGACACTGCTCCGCTCTGCATTTCGGTTCCATAAATTAAAGCGAACGTTAATGGGCCAATAATTATTAATTCATTAATTAGATATGAATAAAGATATTTAATTCATTAAATATATATACCTCTAACAAGTAGTCTTTTCCGTTATTATTATTATTACCATTATTTTTGCTATTTTCAGACTGCGACGACAATAATAGCTGTCGTGTACAACATATAACAGTCTGACATCGACGTCATTCCGTGTTTCCTCGTGTGCTTCAATTCAAAATTTCACTCAAATTCATACATTTTTAGTTCCGTCAACAGTAGTTGTGGTTATACAGCTCTGCCCGACGAAACTATGGCCACACGACGGTCGTCGGTGGCGCGTGGGTGACACATTGTACTGATCTGTTTCAGTAGTCAGTGAGGTGCGTACCTTAACATTGTCTTAGTACTAAACACGAGAGAAACTCGGTCGCGTTCACTCTCGTGCGCTATTGAGTAAAGCTAACGTGGGTTAACGAAGAGGTACAATGGATGTCTCTAAGTAAGATTTCCAGATCTGAGCGCACATTGCACTCCAGAGCGAGTTGGTAAGAGCAAAAGTCCAAGGCTATATGCAGAACGTCGAAAAATACTTACCTCATCGGCCAATGATGGACCAGGAGAGACCGCGTCTTGGTTCGGTCCGGGGGCTTCAGCAGGCGGCGCCGGTGGTCCGAGTAGCTCTGGTGCTGGGGCCGGCGCGTGGTGCTTCTTAGTCTTAGTCTTAGTCTTTTTCTTGCTCGGAGCCGGAGCTGGAACCTCGGCAGTCGGCGCAGAAACCGGAGCTGGAGGAGCGCTGGAGGGAACAGTTGCTGGTGCAACTGATGGAGGAGATTTCTCCGGTGCAGGCAATGGTGGAGAGCTGACTGGAACTGGAGCTGGTGGGGAGCTCACTGGAGCGGCAGCCGGAGGAGATGACACAGGAGGTGTAGTCGCTGGAGCAGGCACCGCCGGTTTCTTCGATGGAGCTGGAGCTGGTGAAGCGGATTTTGGAGTGGTAACCGGTGCCGGGGATTTAGGTTTGGAAGGTGCTTCAGCAGGTGATTGTGGTTTAGACGGAGCTGTGGCTGGTGATGTAGTCGGTGTGGTAGCAGTGGGAGGAGCTTTCTTCGGCGCAGGAGTAGGTGACTGGGCTCCGACGGCGCTAGCAACGACGCAGATCAATGCCAACACGAATGCAATATTGCATTTCCGATCCATTGCTCCAGAGATACTCGTGTGAGTTGAGCGAGAGGGACAGACTAGAAGACGGTGAAAGCTAACTTATATAGATATATATATATAGGCCGGGAGTTGTTCAATTTGGGCTGTCCTGGCCCATTTTAACTGGGCCCTCAGTAAACCGTTGGATCAACGAATAAAGACTAAAGAAGGATTGGGTTTAGGGGGCCCACAGAGCAAGAATTTTGGGAGAGTGTAAACGTGGCGCTTGGAACAGTCTGGAACGGAACCCATTAGCTAGCAGTCAAATGGTTTTTGCACTGGCAGCGGTTGCATGCTACAGCTGGATTGCTGGTGATAAGACTAGACGGTAAGACAAACCAACGAGGGCTGACCACGTGAGATGTTGGGGACAACGTAGATTTATATATCTCGTGTCGAGGCAATAATTTTACGTGTAGGTAAGTTTCTTTCATATTACAGTCCGCCAAAAACTTGGATAGATGAGATGAAAACATGAGACCTTACTGCCATTGCTCATATATATATATGATAGATGAGATGAAAACATGTTTCTTTGGATGCGGTATTTTGTGGCTGCAGTTTCTCGTACTTGGTTGTCTATAAATATATATATATATATATATATATATATATACTGGTTGATGGTGGAAATTCCCAGTTGTGGGAAAAAATTATGGAAATAACATCTATAAACAGTAAATAAAATGTGGTTGAAAATAGGATAATGTAGAGTAGCATAAAGACTTGGTATGAAAATCTGAAATTTGTTGAATTGAATAGCAAAGCCTTTAATTCAAAACGATTATTTGCACTGAAAAGAATCAAAATGTCACACCGAAATGCAAAAAGCTATGTCTACATGTGCAACGTAGAGGAGAGCAATAATAATCTTATATTCTACAATAGAAACTAAATTCTATCATTTGAAATCCTAGAATGCTATGCACTGAAAATAGTCCATTCTAACAAGTAAAAAAAAATTCCCAAAATCAGTAGTCATTACATTTAATAGCCAAAGATTCGTAAAAAGTCATCTTGTCTTGCATCATTAATCCTGAAACAATCCAAAATTGAAAACAGCTGAACTATCACCCAATAATTTTCTAAAACCATCTTGCTACTGATTCAGTCTACTAAGAGCACTCCCAATGGCTTCTTCATTCTATTTTTTAAAATACATCACCAAAATTTACTTTTTCTATTTTACATAATGACTTTTACAATATACCATACATCAACTTATTTATTTATTTTTTCATATCATTTACATATTATACTTTTTAATCTTTTTTATTCATTTCAAATATTTTCTCTAACTAACAATAATATCCTCATATCTTTTGATATTTGGAATATCTCCCCATATACAATGTCATATAATTATGTTCTATGTTAAATTAATCCAAATTTATAAGTTAAACAAAAATATAAATTAATTCAAAAAATAAAAAGAAGAGATTATATAATGAAAATATTTTCAAAGTATATTATGAGAATATCTATTCTCGATAATTGTAAAACAATATTTTTAAGATATTCTTCGGTATATTCCGTGAATATTTATTTTCGATAATTATGAAAGAATATTTCTAAGATATTTTTCAGTATATTCCGTGAATATTGAAAGAATATTCTTAGTATATTCTCTAGTATATACTAAGAATATCCCTTTGGTTTTCTCAAAACTTCAATTATAAATAACACAAGTTCTTCATAAAGTTTCACCAACATCTTCATTTTTATTTCTTTACACAATTCTTCGTGCTCATCTTTCTCTATAGTTCTTATGGATCTCGTCTTTGAGGTATTTGACTCTTCGTCATTTGACAAGGAGTTCGAATTAAATTTAGCTCTTGCTATGAAAACATAACGTTTGGGTAATGAAAGAGGCTTAACATCGTATCGTATATTCATTTGAACAAATTCGCTTGAAGGCCATCAACGCTTTTTTCAATATTATTTTGCTAAATCACCCATATATCCTCCAAATCTATTCCGTAGGAGGTTCCGAATGCAATGTCACCTTTTCTTGCATATTCAAGCTGCAGTCGAACCATACGAACCATATTTCATCTAAAGAAGAGATGCTGCTAGAAAAGTTGGGTATTCCTCCTTTAAAAAATAATTGCTATGATGAGAATATTAGCTTATAGAGTATATGGTGATTTTGTGGACGAATACTTAAGGATTGCAGAAAATACAATAATCGAGTGTTTGAAGAAATTTGTTAAGACTGTCATTAGCATATTTTTCAATGAGTACTCAATATCACCAAACGATAGTGATATTGCTAGATTGCTCGCAGTTGGAGAAAGTCGTGGGTTTCCTAGGATGTTAGAGCATTGGCAATGGACTAGCCAAATGCCAATGCAAGTTCAAACTTTAGCTAGATGTGAAAAAAAACCTCTACATTAGACTAGCTAAATGATCCAAAGTTTAAGACTTAGCTACAGTAATTCTTAAAAGCTCTCCAAACTTGGCGAGTTACTGTTCACACTGGATAAATATATTTTATTATTTTATCTACCTCTCTCTCTTTCCCTCTTTCTTTTCTCTTTCTTCATCTTGAATATGTAGGCATATTTTCTTTCATTTTAAATAGTTGTATCTTCATCTTACTTTCTATTTTAATTGTTGTGACCAAATGTTGAAAAATAAAAATTTTATTTTTTAATAAAGTTATTAATTAATATATGAAGTGTATTTGTAAAATATTAAAAAAAATTAATATTATTAAAATATATAATATTATATTATTATTTAGACTTTAAGATAGCTAGTCCAATGTGGACTAATATTTTAGCTAATCCATATTATAGCTAAAAGATGACATTCTAGCTAAATTTTAGACTTGGCAATGGCTAGTCTATTGCCAATGCTCTTAGGGAGTATTGATTGCATGGATGGAAATAGAAAATTTGTCTAAGTGCATGGAAATGAATATATTGTGGTCACATTCATGAACCAACGATAATTTTAGAAAGTGGTAGTGTTATATGATATTTGAATATAACATGCATTTTTTGGATTACAGGCTCTCATAATGATATTAATGTCCTAGAACACTCTTCTATTTTTAACTTTTTAGAGAGCTCACTGAAGGACATGCTCCAAAGGTCAACTACTCAATAAATGGAAATGACTACTCAATGGGATATTATCTTGTTGATAGTATATATCCTTCGTGGTCAACGTTTATCAAAACAATTCACGCTCCACATGGNAAAAAAAAAAAAAAGAAAAAAAGAAAAAAACATTTTGTTGCTACTCAAGAATCAACAAGAAAAGATGTAGAATAGGCTTTTGGAGTGCTTCAAGCTCTATTTGCAATTGTACGCGGACCTGCGCGATTTTATGATCGACAAATGCTAGAGGAGATTATGATGGCATGCATAATTTTACATAATATGATCGTAGAAGATGAGCGGCATACTTATCTTCAAGTAGAAGACTTTGTTTATGAACAAAACGAAGAAATATCCCAAGAGCCAACATCCCATGAGCATACAAATGAAGTTGTAAACTTCATTCAACGTCATCATCACATTCGAGATCAATGACTTCATTCTCAACTCCAATCATATCTTATCGAACATTTATGGCAAATATATAGTCAATCTTAATTTCTTGTATTTTATAGTTCACTATGTTTAGTTTAATATTATATTCTTGTTTTGTACAAGATGTAACCTTAATTTCCTTATTTTCACTATGTTAAGCCTCATGTTATATTCTTGTCTTGTTTTGTAGTCAAAGTTGAACTTTTGGGTCTCTTGTCTGGTTTTGTAGTCAAACCCAATTGAATAATTATAGCTACGTACACTACAAATGAGAACCTTTGGGTCTCTTTCAAACGCAAGGGTGGACATGGATATTTCCAGCATGCTAATGTACCTATGGAGCCCTTGATTATCTTTTAATGACTATACTTCTTCGAACTATTTTGAATAACAAGAAGAAGCCAATCCTATTTCTTTGCAATACTGCAGAGAGGAAGGTGAGTATTGGAAGAAACATATAACCTTTGTCCCCAACTAGATGGGAGCTTATAAATAGCAAGCATATTAATGAGACAATATATATTTATATATATATATATAAATTAATCTTCCTAAATCTGAAGAGAAATAGAATGAAAAATAAAATATTTTAAGACAACTTATAAAGGAAAGCACCTAGTCTATTTCAAGACAGGTGCTATCTAATAAACAATGATCATCCTAAAAGAAATTAATCTTCAAGGGTAACAAGCATTTGCACGCAGTATGGTAAAGAAAGTATAGCAATCAGCTAGATCACCTAGTCAACAAAATCCACAATGACTCAACAGATTCAATCACTTCAGACAGTATTGTCTAGAAGCATAAAATGAAGAGAAAAATACATCCAGTACATCTCTATCACATCGTGGAAGAAGGAAAATAAGCATTTTCAACAATAAAATGAGACATTGTCATATCCTGAACATAGTGATTAAAGCAAACTCTATAATAAAGAAAGCTCAGATTGCAATTATATTCATTCACATAATACTCAGTCATTCACATAATACTCTCAAATCATTCACAACAACATTTTAGTGTGTCACCATTATAACTTCTCCAACAAATAACACATTAGACTATTAAGACAGTTTAATGTGCGAATTGTGCTGTGTTTTATACAAAAGAAAATCTGAACTATCCACTGGCTGCATTGTGGCTTCAAGTTTGTGCATAGTTCTATACAAAAAACTATCAAATTATAACTTCCAAATGTGGTTGAATTTGTGGCTTTAGGTTTGTGTTATGTTCTATACAAAAAACTATCAAATGAGCATTCTCAAAAGTGGCTGCATTGTTACCTTTCAAAAAATGTTCATTTGTAGCCCATACACCACCCAGTCATGGCTTTCTAAACCTTTGTTTATCAAGTATTTCCAATTGGAGGCTACAGAAATACTCTTACTGCATTGGCGGTAAACTTGAGGTGTTCATCCTCATAAATTTCTTATCTTCTCTCCATTGATCCAAATCAAGCCTCTCTTTTGTAAGGTGGATAATCTTTCCTATCTTCTCCTTTCTCAGCATTTGCTCTTTTCTTCTCCTCTCTCATTTCAGTCACCAAATCAACAAGATTGGAAGAGGTATTATCTTGCCTCTTTCGCTTCTTTTCAACCTTCTTTCCAATAGGTCTCTCTAGATTCATATCTATAGATGGAGATATAGTGTCTTCATTTAGGAATGTAAACTCTAGCACATGAGCAGCTGGGGTTACTGATCTTCTCTTAGTTTTCACACTGTTGCCCTCAGCCATAATTTATTTCCATTTTGGATGGTGCCTTAGAATAGTCCAACAATGAAGGAAGTTGAATGTTGTAGACTGGTTACTTCGATAGAGCTCCTTTGCTTGCTCAATCTGAAAAATCAATAAATGAGATGTGAAATATATCTAATACATTAATGTCTTATAAATGATCAAATAAAAGGATATTGTTTGTGCATCTTATCCTGCTCGGTAACCCCACTTGGAGACCTTCCTTAATTTTGAGCTAAGGCGCCACAAAACTTATTGTAGCATGTTGGATGGTAGACCATCTATTTGTGGGAGAGCTGGAACTGCGTTCAAAAGATGTGGATTTTTTATTTTTCTCGTAATATTCATGAACTCTAGCCCAAAATGAATGTTTAGATTGATCAACCTCATTGATCGGGTCCAAACTAGTATTAAGCCAAGCTGACACTAGTAGGTTGTCCTATTCTGGACTAAAGTTTCATTGTCTAAATTTAATTTTTCTAGCAGTCCCTTGTTTTGGGTTGGGTGGAGTAACCTGGGATTCTAAGTCATTCAAAGATGTTATGATGTAGTCATTGTAGATTTCTTTCTTTCCCCCTCCTATAAGAGGATAGTGAAGGAATGAACTACATGGAATTGTGAATCCATCATTCAAAGGAAAAGAAAAAAAAAAATGGGATCATGAAAATCAATCAAACTCAATTAAAAAGTTTGTGAAAGATACAAAATAGCAACACATGCTTCCTACATCAGACTCTATGCATTCTTGTCTAGATTCATAAGTTTCTATATGGTCGTGCTATTTGTCAAATTGTCCAAGGATATCAACTGTGGGGCCATAAATTATTAAATATATATTTATTTGAAAGTTTCAAACAAGACTAAAAAGAAAAAGAAAACTGAGCTTTCAGACCAAGAAAAGATATTTATTTGATGAGTTCGCAAAGGGATTGCCTTCAGACCAAGAAAGGGTTTCGAGGGTGGACTGAACACAGAGGAAAAACAAGATAAAGAGGGTATCCACAGAAGGATTTCATGTAGATTTCATGTTCTTTGTAGGTCCAGATTTATCGAATCAAAACTAGAAGCAGACCCCTGATGCTTTGATATACCATAGAATATTTGAGAACCAATACCAATTAATAATAGCAATGAGGTATAATCTGACCATCGATGACCATAAGACATTTTCTATCAATAAAATAGCACAAAAGACAGGAGAGGAAGAGTTGAAGTATTGATCTACATACATATATATATATACATATACATATATATATACATACTACATGGACTTGTTTCACATTTAACCTCCTTGAGGTTTTAGGAGGATGCAAGAAATTCAATATATGATGAATTTGGACAAAAAGGAACAACACAATGAAAAGGGCAAATTTTTGGAAATATGAATCTAATGACATAATTAGTGCAAACAAGAAAGAAATATCAAATGAAGCAACAAATATATGTGTGCTTCTGAAATTCCTGAGGTCCAAGTGTAAGAAGATAACACTTTCACTCAAAGATTCCATCCATATCTTACTCACCTAACCTAATGCTGATTTACAGAATGCACAGACTGCAATTGATGACGGGTAATACCTGATTTTGTTGGGAAAATTTTTTCTTCTAGGTATTCCTCTTTTTTCCCCTGAAAGGGTTGAATTTTATTTGGAGAAGTTGTTGTATTTCTTGCAAGATGTTCTACTGATTAGACCTTCCGTAGCTTGGTCTTTAAGATATTTTAATTACTGTTGTTATAGAGCTTTGGGTGCTTGCCTTGGCACTTGGCAATGGAAGGTGTTAACAGAGTGCTTGCATCTAATCCTCTTAAGCTAAACTGAATTAATTTGCTTGTGTCAACTCTAACTCAAAGCAATACCAAGATACTAGCATACAACCCATGCACATGTGTATTCATTATTTCCATGTTTTTGTTTAATTTTAATTATTTTTTATCAGACGTGAAAGTTCACTAAGACAATGCTCTTCCTAAATAAACTACTACACCCATCATAATAGTGTATTGGTAATCAAGAAAAACACCTAGTGTGAAATCAAACTCAAGATTTGAGTCTACAGCTGATCCAGGCCTGCCGTTTGACCAATATGATTGGTCATGCCTATGGCTATAACAAAAAATTCTATGAAATCACTTTCAATATAAAATAAATTGGAAATATGTAAAATATATCATGAGGTATTTTTTAGTCTTATGATGCAGCATGATATAAATCTTCATCAATTTTTCTGATATAGTATGAGTCAGTAATTCTAGTCATAATTGTTCATTTTGAATGGAAACCAACTCCATCGTCATAGACTCTTAGTCTTTACCACTAAGACGGAATAGAGAGAGTAGAGAAGAAATACAAATGAGCCTTCAAGTTGCACAGAGGGATTCTGAAGGGTCAAGAAACAGGAGCTATGATCCCTAAAGAGCACTTTTGGTTCCTTTTATTGATAATTTCGAAAGCATTCATATTTCTCACGGTGCAAATGGTTTGTATTAGATATAATTGTAATTTTCTCCATGTAAAACAACCTTTTCAAAACCACATAAACTGACATATTTACTTTTGATTTAATATTTTGTATCTTTTTAGATCATTTGATTTTGTCTATTCCAATCATGTAAGTGAGTAGCTTGAGAACATTAGGGAGATGGAATCTTTTTTTATACATAACTTTTATGGTTTTTCTTGCAGGGAGTCAGAGCTAGTTGTTCTTTTTCATTTCTTAAGGTGGTAGTGGGCTGTGAGATTGCAAAGAATCAATCAAATGTTGACAATACAATAAACGATATTAATAGCAAGGGAAAGAAAACAAATTTTTTTTTTTTTTTTTTTTTTGCATCTGAAGAAGTTTTTTCGTGGTACTTGTTTTACATTGCAACATTTTCTGAAAAGTCTTGAAGCAAAGCATAAAGAGGGAGAGATTGTTTGCGTAAATGGTAAGGTGAGTTTCTTGGAGATTCTTTGTTGTTGAGTTACTTGTTTTGTTCTTTGATGTGGTTTGATGGGTCTTGAAGTGAATTCCATTTTATGGAGTTATATAGCAAGAGTCATACCTTGAGAAAAGGTTATGAAACAAAATTGTTGAGAGAACAGACTGATCTTCAAAAAAATGATCAATATATAGAAACTCAATGAAATCATCAAATCATTAAGAGAATAGACTTGTATACAGAAACTCTCCATATGCTGTAAAATCCCACAATCATGTACCCACGCAAACTCATAGCATATTTTGAGAAGAAAAAATTTGTACTTTCATGCGTTTTGGAGAGAGAGAGAGAGAGAGAGAGAGATTCCAAGAAAGCAAACGTATTTCACCCATATATTTCATGAATCGGTATACGCATGTACCCACGCAAACTCATGCACCGATATTCTGAGAAGAAAAAATTTAAGCTTTCATGCATTTTGGAGAGAGTGAGAGACAGAGAGAGAGATTCCAAGAAACTCAACGTATTTCACCCATATATTCCGTGAATCGGTATACGCTAAAGGGAAAAAAAAATTTCTAATGTTTACTTCAACAATGAGAGCAGAGCTTGAAGCAAAAGACAATGGATGATCGGTGATGGAAGCTGCGAGCGTAGTCGAAGAAGATGGAAGGCTGATCTGGTTCTGTCTTTGGCGCCAAGCAACGGACAAAGCGTGTGAGAGAGAGAGAGAGAGAGGGTATGAAATGAGAATAAAAGAAATATGAAGGAATGAGAAAAATTAGCACAAGAACGAGGAGGAAAAGAGAAATTAATTAAAAAAAGTTTATAACCATGAACAGAATCCTCCACATGTAGCAGGATCACTGTATCAAAATGTAAAATATTTCTAAAATACAAGATCTAATGGAGTCCTTTTTTGAGAGCTTTTCTTTATATTTTCTCAAAAAAGTATATTTCAAAAGAGCAATTGGGAATCTCTAAGTATCACATCTTGTCATCTTGTCAATCCAAATTTAGCACAACACGGAAAATTACCTCAAAATATATATTCTAAGATCATTTGACATCAACATCTTTGAGAAATGTAGGAAAAACATAACCATCCCCATAACATTAATTCACTATTTTATTAAACTTTTATTCATTTATTTGCTCCTTTTTGGGGACAAAAGAGACATTTTTTGTGTTTTTTTGTCTTACCATTACAATATGGTTTGCCTTCTTATAGATAATACAAAAAACATTTAAACCATAGAACCTTTAATTCTTTGTGAGAAGGAATTTACCTAAGCAATAAAATAAAACTAAATATAGTGAGGAGTAGTTGTATTAATGAAATTCATTAGATGTTAGCTCTTTATTGTCTCTTGTAAGAAATGACTATATATTGGATTTATTGGAGCTGTTTAAATATTGCAAGAGAATTATCCAACGGTGTCAAATAATAGCTTATTTAGAAATTTGTATTTGAAAGACTTGTTTATATAAGTGTTTGTTAGAAGAGAACTCCTAAACCGAATGCTTATCTGATTTTACATTGATAAAATATGAAATAAAACCACTAACGATCGAACATATTTTAACGACAGGAACAACCTGTTATAGCAAAAATTATGACATTTTTTTTATTGATCTAAACCATTCAATGTCACTTACAGAAACATTGAGAAACAAATAAATAAAACAAACAATGAAATCCAAAGAAAAATTCGAACTGCTTTCCATACAAATTCAGAACCAAGTCAAAACATAATATTGACAGCCAAGAAACGAATACCCTCACACTCAACCGTTTTCAATACAACCAACATGGAAAAAAAATGCAAAACAGAGAAATGGAGAAAGGAAAAGCGATAGACAGAACACGACAAATGAAGAAGAAATATGGAGCAAAAGCACAAAAAATTTCGGACATAGGAGTGTATATGAAGTACCTTCAGATTCATATTTTGTAGAAAGGAAAATAATAGGAACAGAAAGGGGCGCATACCTACATGGCACAGCGAAGACCAACTAACAAATACCCAGCAGCAAATGGAAGTTTTTTTTTTTTTCAGCGCCTCACCTTCGAGATTCCTCTGATTGATGGTAAAAATTGAAAATCGAAAACCCCAACCTCCTTTCCAATACCTTTACGGTCAGTGCTCTTCAAGACGATCAACACGGAAAAAATAAATGGGAAATGTTCATTTATGGATAGACTCTTTTATAATAGTAGTAGATATAGATGCCTAATTGGTTTCATTCCATTTTTGAGCTCGAACATTTCTTTAGCTATTATGTGAGATTGTTGTGCGGTTCAAAGAGTCTTTGGATCATGTCTTATGCTATGGGGCTTTTGTTGGTTTTGTTAAAGATAACTTAGCTGCTTTGCTAGGTTTTTAGAATTCATTTTCAGCAATGCTAGTCTGTTCGTGTGATGCAAATGTTTCATAAAGTAAGGTCTCTCAGCTCGAGCTTCCTTGGTTTCATGGTTCTTATGGGTAAGATGAGTAAGCCTCGTATGGAAGAAAAGGAGGATGAGAGGCTTGTTGTATGCTTCAGGATTCATGAGGCTTTCTTAGCCAAGTTTATGCTTAAAAGTTTCTCAAAGGTAGGTGTTGTGACGTGCCTTATTATGGAGAGGTACTACATCATGACTTGTATAAACAGCAACTCCATTTTTCCCGTGGAAAATTTAGGAAAGCTCTTATCTTTGATAGCTGTACTTTGACTCTTTTGTTTGAAATTAACTGGACTTGTGGTCCCTTAACTAATGTTGAAGAAAATTGAGGGGATATAATAATTTAAAGAAATATATAAGCACGTAGAATACTATTTTTAATGTGATATTTGCCCTACTCAAAAAAATTTGTTCTTAGGTTACAAAACAATTTACCTCCAGAATACAACGAAGTCACTAATTGCATACAACAATTTTGAAATTTTTCCTTGAGAATTTCTTTTCAAAATTGTGTATATCCCTAAAAATAATGGGATAATAGAATGAATAAATTCGTGGATTACAACCTCATTTATAAATAATGAAGCGGCACCTCATGAAAAATCATGACCTATAACTTGTGACTTTTCAATTTGCTGTTAATAGTTTAAAAGGTATAATGTTTCATTTAAACACCAAGAGACATGCTTGGTCATGTGGATAGGCGCCTTACTTCCCCAAGGGAAGTCACCGGTTCAAAGCATTGTGTTGCCATGCCACTAATTCGGAAGGACAGACGCCCATTGGGGGTCTAAGCCACGGGTAGGACCTGTTCCACCCAAACCGAATAGGCCTTGAACTTAAGCCCATACCGTGCTTTATTAAAATTAAACACTCGAAGTGTAGCTAAGGAGTTGGAACCCTTCCCCTCTTGAACAACATACCCTTTCTATCGAATCAATGCATATACTTGTTGTGATGATTCCACAAAAATAGATATAACATGAGTAAGAGTATTTCCAACAACTTCTTCATCCTATCCTTTAAAATAAATCATTAAAATTCATTTTTTCTATTTTACATACCGACTTTTATAATATACTATACATCAACTTATCTATTTTTTTTCTTTATATGATTTAAATATTATAATTTTTAATATTTTTTATTCATTTAAAATATTTTCTCTAACTACCAATAATATCCTCATATTTTTTGATATTTACAATATCTTCTCTTACACAATGTCATATAATTATGTTATATTTTAAATTAATCAAAATTTATAAGTTAGAGCAAAATATAAATTAATTCAAAAAATAAAAAGAAGAGATTATATAATAAAAATATTCTCAAAGTATATTATGAGAATATTCATTTTCGATAATTATAAAAGACATTCTCAAGCTATTGAGAAAAATAAGGTTGAAGCATACCCAAAATTCACTCGAAAAAGGAGGAGATATGGGGAGAAATTTTTTTCAAAAACTTTATCTCTGGTAGACAACGGGATGCTTGAATTGTGTTGTAGATTTGAAGCCCTTCGCAAATCGTGATCGTAGAAGATCGACGAGCAGCAGAAGCAGTCTTGTGAGGAAGGAAAGATGACGCGAAATAAGTGGTTTTTTTTGTAGTGAAGAAAAAAGTAAAAATGAGAGAGAAATGAATTAAAATTTTATACATTTGTGTACAGTATCTGCTAGATGTAGAGAATGTATTGTAACAAACTAAAAATTAGTTATAAAATACACAATCCGTTGGATGAGTACTGTTTTGAGCTATTTTTTTTAAAGCTGATCAACAATGCACTTGAAAATAACATGAAGCCACTCTTCTCAATAAAAGCCCAGCCCAGTGAACCTATAGACATCTACACGCCTTTAGCAATAATCCCACCCAATTTGGACAAAAACTCAAACAACAGAAACAAACCTATCTGAATCGAACCAGAAGCGAACCAACAAACCCCAACCAACTCAAGTCCTGCTACAAATTAAGCATCATTTTCACGTTAAAAACGTACGGTTGCATGGGAAATTAACAGTTCTATTAAGGTTTGAATTATTCGCCACAGACACCTTGTATGCATGGTTTGTTGCATGTCCATGCATAGATTTCTATTTATTGAAAGAAATGTCTACTATTTTACAGGCACTTAAGCCCACCAAATAATATTTTAGGAGCACTAGACGACTTCAAGGACCTTATTTTAAGGTATTCCTTAATAACCATGTATATCATTCTCGTAAAAGAAATGATAGAGATCTTGATCACACTCGTCTTTCACATACAATAAAACTTATGATCAGTTAATCCGATTTGTACAAACAAAAAACAAAAAACAAGCTAATAAAATACACTTTAATGAATATGCCTTCTCCTGGCCTCCGTCACCATGCATCAAGAATCAAGAATTTTATTTTTTATAATTAAGATAGAGATAGGTTAGGTATATGGATCCTTCTTGAAGCCCACATATTGTGACGTTAGATACTATACATACACACGTGTTTCTTATATTTGACACATACGTATTAAGTTTCTTAAATACAACCACATGCATGATGTTCTGTCCATATAATTGTATCTAGATATTGTTCAATCAAATCATTCCATATATAGAGGATAAAATTCTCTCTCCATTTCAATTATAAAGTAAAATGCATGATATTTTAACTGACTAATGTAAAATAATTAAAACATGTAATAGTTTATTTATTTATTTATTTTATAGAAAATAGATTCCATTCATTCACGAAAGAGAAGTTACAGCTGCTACATGATAGAAATACTCTAAAATAGTTTACGAAAAATTATATTTGATCCCTTCAAGCAACGTCGATGGATGCTGAATTACAAATTATCCACTAGCTGCAAAAGTAAATTAATTGCAGCCCATTTTCGGCCCACAGAAAATTAACACAAACCGATACCGAAAGGAAATGCGAACATCATAAAGCAATATCGTGACGAATATGCCTAAGAAGCACTGGAATTACGACTTCCGGCGAGCTCAATTGGGGAAGATGACCGTCTGAAGACATGACTTCCACGATCGACTCACCGCCGAGGTTATGATGCAAGTATTCTGACACCACGACCGGCACGGCCAGATCCTTCATGCTCTGTATTATATGGCAAGGCACGGTGACCAGACCTAGTATTTGTCTCATATCGCTTTGGAAAATGGTCTGCGCCACGCACAGCGCTATGTCGGGTCTCATGTTGAAAAGAGTCCGGCTGAACTCTTGGACCGCCACCGAGTCCATGTCCCCGCCCACGGCGAGTGGAGCGAACCCTGAACACCATGCCTTGTAGTTTGACCTCATCGCTTCGAATAGCTGGTCTAGATCTTCTTGCTCGAACCCTCCATAGTAATCCATATCGTTCAAGTACCTGAAAACGCAAAACAATTAAGTTATCAAAATGGCCAATTTACAACGCATCGAAATGATCGAATCTAAATGATTGAGATCGATGCATGGTTAAACCTTTATTGAATCGAGAAGAAAAGGACACAACTACTAAAATATTCGGAAAGGGTAATCGCGTTTGATTAATTAACTAGGAGGATGGAAAATATAAGCGCTTTTAATTTGAAGATGAATCCACGTACGAACCTCGGGGAGGCGCCGACCATGATAATCTTGGAGAAGAGATCGGGGCGAGAGATGGAGGCGAGGGCACCGATCATGGCCGAGACTGAATGGCCGACAAAGACGCAGGAATCAACACGTAGCTCTTCCAGAATGGCGAGCAAGTCGTAAGTATAACCCTCAAGAGTGGAGTAGCGTTGGAAATCGAAGTAGTCCGGGTTGGTGGTACCGGCGCCCATGTTGTCGTACAAAATGATGCGTTGGTTGTCGTCGAGGAGGTGAGGAATAAGGTGCTTCCAAACAGACTGGTCGGTGCCGAAGCCATGGGCAAGCACTATGTTTCGCTCGCCAGAACCCAACACCTTCACGTTGTGAGCGTCTTCGACGATCCCCATTCTAATTAACCACTACTTGTGCTTAAACCAAGACTTTTTCGTGTTTCTGTTCCTTGTTCAGTTGGGGACTATTTTATTATTATTATTATTATTTTCTCCGAGTATATATGAAGTATGAAAGCGAAGACTTTATTGCTGCATGGTATCTTCTCCAGGCTCGCTAGCACCACATGTTTCGCGATAAGATTTGTGGAAGGGCTTTTATCTGTTGCTTCGAGTTCAAACTCTCATTCATTGAAACCGTATTCTCTGATTTTTCTCATATTTTTCTTCCAATATAGATTGTTATAATTATTATTGCTATATTTAGTACGTCTTTGGGCCAGATTTTAACAATTCAAATCTTTAAAATTGGGCTTGCAAAAATAGAGAAGAAGACAACTGGAAAAAAGTGATATTGGGTCCGAAAAGTCTCAGATACCAAAATTAGTAAAGTCTCTTAAAAGTTTGTAAACAAGTGAGAGAGTTTAAGGATCAAAGAGACTTTCTCATATTTGAGAGTTGCTATATATACCAGGAGTTTGAGAGGGGACAAATCGTGTCTGCTCCCATAGAGTATATGTCCTTCGTATTGTTTCTTTTGTCATAGTCATTTAATGTGGCGTGGCTCTGCTACGACGTCATTCATGTGGCGTGTAGCTCGAGTAGTGGTGTCATTAATGTGGCGTGGTTTCCTGATTTTCCTCACCCCGTTGGCATCCTTGGTGGTCCGTCGATGTTTTCCATATTAGAGGATTGAGGGTCCTCCATACTTTTTGTCAATTACGCGGACAGACACTCAAGGGTTGGACATTGTTCGATGAGTCTCCAGGTCGGCGAGTCTCATCCCCCTGCAATATGCTCCCTCATGGAGGTTTCGTTTAGAGGAGTCTACCCGTGGGCCGGGTTGAAGGGTCTACTTGTTCTGGGTTGGGCCTTTGCTTTTTGTTCTCTTAATTGCCCTTCTCAGACCCGCTAAGACAGAGGGGGAGAAAACCCCTTACAATAATATTTATTAATATTTTAATACATCATCTCAATTTTTTTAAGATAAATAAAGTAATAAATATAATATCTGTATCTTACTGCATTAAATAATGTCTTTGGACAATATAGATTCCAACATTATAGTAGAATTCTATATATACTACTATGTCAATATTTTGTAAATTGTATAAGGTGATTAACTCAAAAAAACTGTATAATGTCGGGATCCTTGTGGATATTGTTGGCTGATTGAATGGAAGATATTAAGCGATATTTGAAGCTGAGTATGTGATTTTGACCTTTTTGTTTGGTAGTATGTATTTATGGGGCTGTCTGCTGGCTGCATGTGTTAGCATGACAGAAGTACCTGCCGCGAGGGCAACTACTTTAACAGTGATGGGAACCAACCGGCAGTTTTGGACTCTTTGAAATATATACAACCCAATTAAAATATCTTACAAACAGCATGAAGAGCAAAGTCAATTTGACAAAGCTTTTAAATTTTTATTAGTTCTATAATTTATAACTCGGGGTTCGACTTCAATTTGGCACTTATCTTCGATAGAGACAAGAGGGAACTTAGGCATTAATATCGTAACAAGTATGCTCAACTATCACCGTGATTATGATACCCGGCTTGCTCTAGTGGAAAAGAAAAATGACATACATATAATCAATTTCAGAGTCTTTTATACAATTCTATTTCAAATTATGGGTATTTTTGTAAAAACAATATTGTTTTATAAAAATACACCCTATTTAAAATAGAATTATACTATGTACAAACAAATTTGCATGTCAATCTGCGTACTAATTCTATTGCCTTCATATTCTAAATTTAAATTAACACTGTTTTTAATAAAATTTATTTTCTGACCAATCACATTGAATGGATGTTCGTATTAATGCGCAGAATCGCTTACAACTA
>QEOT01003873.1:0-18298 GCA_003123785.1 Pterocarya stenoptera
TGTTTGCTTTGGTGTTTATGGTTGGAGAGGAATGGGAGGGCTTTGAAAATTGTGAACGTTCTTTAGGGGAACTTAAGGAGTTTTTCCTTAATACTTTAAGGTCCCATTTAGAATTTCTCAGTTCAGTCTAATTTTAAGCTGAGTCTGACATCCAAACACCTAACTCTCAAATCATTAAACTCATCTCAACTCAAAACTTCTTTACATGTAGGACTCACAACCTTTTTCAACTCAACACCTCTTTACACGTGAGACCCACAACTTTTTTTAACTTCCCATAAATACATTTAAACTCATCTTAACATCCAAACACATCTAAACTCATCTTAGGTACACCCTACAAAACTCACTCCACCATCTCAACTCACTACTATTCAAAAATAACTCAACTCAACATCCAAATGGAACCGAAGTTTTGGGTGAAGAATCTTGTAAGGAATGGGAATGATTGTAATGTTTTGCTTTAGTTGTATTCAGTTTTAGCTTGTAAGTAGGTAGTAAAGCCATGAATTGATCTTCAAAACCAATGCAAGGGAGCCCCACATAGTTGAATCTCCTTGGCTTTATGCAGTACCCAATATGATGCTTGCATTTGATCATTTAACTGATACAGTGAGTTCAAAGGGGTAGCCTCATCCCAAGATCTTCATCACCATTATCCATACAATTTGTTGCCTCTAGAGCCTTGCCCTCTGCCGGCGGCATAAGCTCCCCCTCATTATTGTGTCCAGATGCTTTAGACATAAAGAGTACCAAAGTACCAGCATCTGTTTGGTCGTCCCCTGTACCTAGTGTTTCAGTATTTTCCACCACAAGCATCTCTGCATCCATTTCTTGTTCATCCTGTTCAAATACAGCAGCTATTGGGCTTCCAAATGTCACAGAAAGAGCTCACCAACTCATTCTGATCCTCTTCCACTGCTAGAGAAACCATCACACGTCCCAAACTACCATTCTCAACGTCTAACTTTGTCGATGCATCACCTTCGGCAACACCTTGACCGGGATCCCAACAGCCAGGTCGCCTTCTCCCGGCGATGGGTTCTATGTAGTTATTGGATGATGATTTGAAGACGTCGGCGTTTCTTTGCCAATACCCAACTCAAATTCAGTCAAGAAGTTTCATTCAGCCAAAAAAAGAGAGAGGGAATTAAAGAGATTTACTTGTTCAGTGAATATGAAGGGAGTGCGAGTCGTGGTAGAACAAAGGGAAGGGAAACATCAGTGGTTTTATGAAGCTCATAATCATCTTATGGAATGTAAGGGGTCTAAACAAGTTAGAGAAGCGCACCATAGTAAGAAATCAACTTCGTGGATGGAAAGTAGACGTTGTAAGTTTATAATTGACGAAATTGGAGTTCATTACCCTTAGGCTAATACGGATTTTGTGGATTACTGTTGAGTGTGGTGGTCGCATTTTCCTTCTAAAGGGGCATTGGGAGGTATCTTGGTAATGTAGGATAAAAGGGTGGTGGAAAAGATGGATGATTGTGCGGGGGATTTTATGGTGGCCATATCTTTCAAGAATGTAGAAGATAGCTATCAAGGGCCTTTGCCAGTGTCTATGGCCCTAATTTAGATATTGCAAGAAGAGTCTTGTGGGATGAATTGGCTGGTCTTTGTAGCTTATAGAGCCTTCCTTGGTGCATTGGGGGTGATTTTCATGCACCAAATTCTTCCATCGCTTTGCTAACTCGCATAGGAGACACAATGTAATTGAGTCATTGTTAGTAGATCAGAGGTTCATGTCGAACCAGTCTGAGAGCATGGATCACATCACCAACTATTATGAGCAACTATTCTCAAAAAAGTTCTATTGAAGATTGAGACTAGATGGTCTTGTTTTTTAGTCGCTTGATCAGCAAGAAGAAAGTTGGCTAGAGTGGCCATTCGAGGAGGCAAATTGTAAGGTGGTGAAAAGTATGGTAGGTGACAAAGCTGTAGGTCCAGCTAGGTTCACTATGGCTTTCTTTCATGAGTTTCATGAAAGAGGTAGTTTTGAAAAAAGTCTGGATGCTACTTTCATTGCTCTCTTCCCAAGAAAACCACAAGTGGTGGAGATCAAGGATTTTCGTCCCATTAGCTTGGTGAGTGAGATGTACAAAATCCTTTTGAAGGTAGTGGCTAATCAATTGAGCACGATGTTGGAGTAGATTATCTTGAAGCCCCCAAAATGCCTTCATAAGGGTTCAACAAATTCTCGACTCGTTTCTATGGCCAATAAACGCTTGAGTAGTGGAGTCAAGTTGGGTGAACCAAGGTTATCATGCAAACCTGATATGAAGATGGCATATGATCGATTTAATTTAATTGAGAGTAGTACTAGGATGGGTGACCTCCTGGGAAGTCCTCGTTTCGCTGAGTTAGGTAATGCCTAAGAGTCTGGTGGAACTACTAGCATGCTGGAACAGGAGGCATAATAGTGCTCAACTGGCAGTAGTGTAGCGAATGATACCTTAGTGCTTAATGTGGTGTCTATGGTCAGAAAAGAATGATAGGTGTTTTAGCAACAAGGAGCGTGCAGTGGGGGGAAATCTGGAATTTTTTTGTATTCTCACTTTTACAGTGGTTTTCTGCTATCTTATTGAAGGGTGGGAATGTCCATGAGTTTCTATCTTCTTTTCAGCTTACTAAAATGTAATTAGTTATCTCACTTTGTATACTTCCTGTATACTTGGGCATTGCCTAGTTTCATTCTATTCAATAAAGATACTTATAAAAAAAAAAATATGATCGATTTAATTGGAATTCTTGCTACACGTGCTCGTGAGGTGTGGCCTTAGTGAGAAATGGTGCTCTTGGATTAAATTTTGTATATCTACCGTATGCTTCTCCATTTTGGTAAATGGTACTCCAATGGGTTTCTTTAGAAGCTTGAGGGCTTTGAGACAAGGTAATCCTCTATCTCCATTACTTTATGTTTTCATAATGCAAGCTTTTAGTAAAATCATTGCAGGTCTCGTGTAAGGCAGATTTCTATCTATATCTGTAGTGAGGCAAGCAAGAACCGGCACACTCAAGATGACTCACCTCGTATTTGCGGATGATACTCTCATCTTTAGGGTAGCTAACCAAGATCACATCAAGCTTTGAGGGCCCTTTTACTTTGCTTTGGAGTGACATCGGGTTTGAAAGTGAATTTAGCCAAGTCAAAACTAGTTCTAGTTGGAAAAGTTCCAACTTTTTGAGTTTCGCCAGTATTCTGGAGTACAAAGTTTCAACCGCGCCAATGAAATATATTAGTCTCCCCCTGGGTACTTCATTCAAGTTGAAGTCTAGCTGAAAGAGGATTTACTTGTTCAAAGGTGGTAAGTTACATTGATAAGAAGTACTCTCCCCAACTTGCCTACATATTTCTTATCATTATTTCCCCTACCATGCAAGGTGGCCCACCGTTTAGAGAAATTGCAATGAGATTTCTTATGGGGGGGTGGAATGGATGAAGAGTTCAAGTTTCATTTGGTGAATTGGATAAGGTTTGCACTCCAACATGCAAGGGAGGGTTGGGAATTCATAATTTGTTGGCTTTCAATAATGCCTTATTGGGTAAGTGGTTGTGGAGATACCAAAATGAGAGGGGGAGCTTAGCAGAGGGCTATAATAGATCTAAAATATTGTGGATATTGGAGAGGATGGTGCTCAAATGAGGTGAGCGGATCACATGAGGTGGGGCTTTGGAAAGACATAAGAAGAGGATGGACAATATTCTCTCGATACATACACTTTACAGTTGGGGATGGTTCCTGAATTAAATTCTGGCATGATTTATGGTGTGGCAATCGAACCCTAAAGGAAGCTTACTTAGATATCTACAGTATTGCACATAGACAAGAGGCTTCAATTGCGGACCATCTAGACCTATCTAGTGGCTCCCCTCAATGGAATGTCATTTTCTTTAGAGCTGCAGAAGATTGGGAATTGACATATTTACAGATTTCTTCAATCTTGTGTATACTAGTAGAGTGAATGGGGGGAGTTGACAAGATTCTTTGGTATCCATCCAAGAAGGCGAGATTCACTGTTCGTTCGTTCTACAAGTCCCTTATGACACAAATGCAAATCCATTCCCATGGAAGACTAAGTCCCCCCTAAAAGCTTCTTTCTTTGTATGGACAGCTTCATTAGAGAAGATTCTCACCTAAGATAATCTAAGGAAACTCATTGTGTTGGATTGGTGCTAAATGTGCAAGAAAAGTGGGAGTCCATGGACCACTTGTTATTGCATCGTGATGTGGCCATGAGCTTATGGAATAATATCTTCACTAGAGTGGGGCTACATTGGGTGATGGCACGAAGGGTGGTTGATTTACTGACAAGTTGGAGAGGCATCCAGGTAACTCTCAAATAGAAGCTATGTGGAAGATGGTCCCAATCTGTTTATGGCAGTGCATATGGATGGAGAGGAATGGACGGCGTTTTGAGGATCATGAACTGATCAGTACTGAGAAGCATGCGGCCATCACTCCAGCAATGGCACTGAAGATGAAATATAGAGTCCCTATATCCTTGTGGTTAGTGGAGAACAGCCATCGGACTGGATTTGACGTTTTTTATTAATACCTTATTCCATTGGTCAATTGTAATAGATTTTAATGGCATGAACACTCATGATTTCCTTGTATCTTTCGGCAATCATGCATAGGTGTTGCTCCTATATATGTCACGTATACTTGGGCTATGCCTACTCTTCTTACTAATAAAGTTCTTATTTACTGATCAAAAAATTCAAATTAATTTCTTATATAAGTACGCTGTATAAACGAATATAGTTTGTACACTGGTGAAGGTTTGAACTTTACCTTTACAGGACGTGCAAGTTCCTGCTGTTTGTCATTCAGAAACTGAAGAACAAGCTTTGACACAACTGCTTGCAGTTCCTTCTCATTTAAAGTACATGTTGCTTGGATGGGGAAAATACGATGACACCAGCTGCACAAACGAAATGCATTGTAATCATTATCAAACGTAAGTAAATAACAAGAGGCAATCAGCAATAAGAATTTAAACAATGTTAGTGAGTTTTTCCAGAGAAAAATGTAATTTAAGGCATTAAGATATGAGTATCTAGAAGTACAGTAATGACAATTTCACCTTTAAAATTAAAAAATAAAATAAAATAATTCCTCATCTTTTTGCACTAGCATAAAGAAAATGATTTGTACAGTCCTAGGGTGTACAAGGCCCATGCAGCCCCTTTGAAAAAAGTGGGGCCACACTTGGGACCTACATGAAAAAACCCACTTTTTTATGGTGGGCCCCACTTAAAATTCCTAAATAGATATCACTGAGTATGACACTTCCCAACAAGGATGATTCCATTTAACTTGGTAAAATAGAAAGTTGAATCATAATATCCCATGCTTGATTTTTCATATCTTTGGCACTAGATTTTTTCCTCATTCAACGTTATATTAGTTAATGCCTAGTACTGGGTTGAATTTGATGGCTACAGGCAATGATCTGCCTTGGGTTCACGGGAGTGCTACAGCTTGGTGCAGTGCCCTCTATTTGATACAATATATGGAAGGAGAGGAATAACTGAAATTTTAAGAAAATGGAGCTTTCTACTAGCAAGATGAAGATGAAGTTCCTGAAGAAGCTCTCTCTTTTCTTTGATTCTCTAAGGTTGACAAATATCAGTGTCTTTTTTACCTTCAATTTCTTTTTTCAGTCTTCAAGTTCTGTTTACTCAAAAAAATATACATCCTGGATTATAATTGTTGTTATTATTATTAGTATTATTATTATTATGATCATCAACATCATCATCATTTGGATATTGGGGTACCATCCAGAGAAGCCTGAATCTGTTCCCTGAGTTGTCCTTAAGCCTCAGTCCAGAGTGCAGTTTTCAAGTACCTCCTGTTATCTCTTCATATTAATATGAATATCAGCTTGGTTTTTCTTGCTGTTGGTGGTGATTCGTTAATGGATTTTGGTAGAGATTAGCGTATCACAGCAGTTTGGGTTTATTGCTGTGGGGTGGCTATGACAGGGCTGTGTAAGCAATCTGTTAGTATCGACCAGAAGTCATTCCAGTTTAGGAAGATGGATGATAGGTGGTGGAAAATCATTGAAAGTAGTCGTCGTGGAGTGAATTTTCTAGTTTTAGATCATGCTGCACTGGGTTGGCTGGGTTCTATGGTGAGGGAATGTGCAGTGGTAAGGGGTGCTTTTGAGTTTCTGAGAACTCGTAGAAAAGGAGACACGGTGTTAATGGTGCGAAAGGACCATAATCGTAATGGCAGTTTTATCATCCTTTCGGTGTTTGGTCATGATAGGAGGAAAGGTTCGATAATGGTGCCGGAAGGGAGGAAGGGGGAGGGGTGGAGGAATTTCGGTCTTGCAGTGATGGAGCTTTATTCACCCTCTGTTTCGAGCTTGAAAAACAGAGTATCCATTGAAGCTCAGGTGGGTCATTTGAAGATGACTAGGGATACTGGTGGTGCTTCATCGTCAAAAGCAGGAGGTGCTAAGTCGTACAGTGAGGTGCTCCAAGTGGCGAAGGATTTGCCTCGAGCCGTGAGGGTCATGCAGTCAGACGTGCCCATTGTGCAGGGGCATGAGGGTGAAGGCAGTGGTCTGTTGGGGCCAAAGGAGGAAACGTTTCTGAGGATTCTTGTCGGGTTGGAGGAACAAGTGGGAGCTGTGTTAAGAGGATATCAGTTATTTGAAACGCTGCGTTAAGGGTAAGGAGGTATTGAGGGCTGATGTGGGCCGAATTATGGGCCATCAATATGTGGCTAAGCCTTCGGGTACGTTGGGCCATGGGCCGGGCCAGGGAGCAGGCCCAAAGCAATCTCTGAGGCCAATATATCGGCCAGCCGATATCTCGGGTCAGCAGCCGAGATTGGCTCCCGTGGAGCCGATAAGTACTCTGCCGGCATCCTCACCGGCACAGAAAATTTCGCCGGACTCCGTCGACCATCATGATGAGTCGGTGGTGCTACTCCGACGAGAAGAGATGGAGGATGGAGAGATAGGGGTGGAGCCGACTGCGGTGGAATTCCTGAGAAGTGATATTACGTTGTTGCCACCTGTTTTGGTGGTGGAGAATGGGCAGTCTGAGTCGAGTGTGGTGGTCGAAGGCCCAGATGCTACTGTGTCGCCGGCAGAGGTTAGATCTTTGGTCTTCCCATCGTTGGCACGTGAGTTGTTCTTCGAAAATGTAGAGTCTCAGTTCAGGGTGGTGGAAGGAGGTCCAGTGGTAATTCCTGTGCAGCCTGATGTTGGGGAGCATGATCTCTCGTTATTGGGTTCTCCAGTAGTCTCTTTTTCTCGGGAGATGGTTTCTGTTGAACATAATATTGGTGAACCAGTTTCAGTGAATGGGTTAGAATTGGCCTGTCTTACTCCTGGCAGTATTGGTGAGGAGGGGGTCAGTCTAACTCCTTTGTGTACACTCCCTCCCAGTAATTTTGGGAGTGGTCCATCAAAGTGGGTTTTCAAGAAAGTAGAAGAGATTCAAGATGTTATTGGGATTTCGTTTGGAGGGTATGAAGAACAATTTAAGGCTCTACTCATTGCATTGGAGGCTAGTCATTCGAAGTCAGCCTCTAAGAGGGATAGGGAACTTAGAAAGCTAACTTGTTCCATTAATTATAATGTGAAAGATGGGAGTGGCGGAAGGGATAGATCGAGAGGGCGGGGCAATATAGTTGTTTATGAAGCCTAAGATTTTATCATGGAATGTACGGGGGCTTAATGATCGCAATAAACGCCTTCGTATTAAATCATTATTGCGGATGTGGAAGGGAGATGTGGTGTGTTTGCAAGAAACAAAATTGAGATTTATTGATAGGAAAATTGTGCGTAGTTTATGGGGGTGCTCATATGTGGGTTGGACTTATTTGGCCTCTTTGGGAGCTTCAGGTGGAGTGTTACTTATGTGGGACAAAAGAGTGGTTGAGTTGCTTGATGAGTGTATTGGAGAGTTTTCGGTTGCATCTTTCTTTAAAAATGTTGAGGACGGATGGGAATGGGCATTTACAGGTTCCTATGGTCCTAATGTGGATGGGGATAGGAGAAGTTTGTGGGAGGAGTTGGCGGGCCTCTACTCCTTATGGGAGGTGCCGTGGTGTATGGGGGGTGATTTTAATACTGTTCGCTTTCCTAGTGAGCGATCAAGACGCTGTCGTCATTCTATGGCCATGGAAGAATTCAGTGAGTTTATTTTTGATTTGGACCTCATGGATCTCCCTCTGGTAGGAGGCGAGTATACTTGGTCAAATGGGCGGGTTTGGTCGAGATTGGATAGATTCCTTGTATCTCCTTCGTGGGAGGCTAAATATTCGGAAGTAAGTCAGAAACGATTAGCTCGAATTAGTTCAGATCATTTTCCTATCACTCTGGATTGTGGGAGTATGCATAGGGGGAGCCGGTACTTCAAGTTTGAGAACATGTGGCTAAAAGCAGATGAATTTGTAGAGAGGATGCGTGCTTGGTGGTCTTCATATCAGTTTATTGGCACTCCAAGTTACATTTTCACAGGCAAGTTGAGGGCACTAAAACAAGACTTGAAGAAGTGGAATTTGGAGGTTTTTGGTCACATTGACAATCAGAAGACTACTTTGTTGGAGGAATTGCATGATTTAGAGGATAAAGAGGTACGGGGGGAAAATCTGGAGGAGGTATTGTTGAGGAAGGGCACGGTTATGGCAAATTTGGAGAGGGTTTTGTTGTCAGAAGAGATTTCATGGCGTCAAAAATCTAGGGCCCTTTGGTTGAAAGAAGGGGATAGGTGTACGAAGTTCTTTCACAAAGTGGCAAATTCACATCGGCGTAACAATGCTATCGAGTCTCTTCAATCAGGTTCAGATGTGCTATCTTCTTCTCCCGAACTAGAAAACCACATAGTACAGTATTATGAGACCCTTCTCACAGAATCGGCTCCTTGGAGGCCGAAGCTTGATGCATTGCATTTTGAGGCAATAGACCCACAGTGGGTGAGTGTGTTAGAGAGACCCTTTGACGAAGAAGAGATTTACAAGGTCATATCTGGCATGGATAAGGATAAAGCACCGGGGCCGGATGGTTTTTCAATGGGTTTTTTTCAAACTTGCTAGGATATTGTGAAAGGTGACGTTATGCAAGTGTTCAGTGAATTTCACTCGTTCCAAAAGTTTGAAAAATCTCTGAATACGACCTTTATTGCCCTAATTCCCAAGAAACATGGGGCTATGTCTATTGAAAACTTTCGGCCCATAAGTCTGGTTAGTAGTGTATATAAGATTATCTCGAAGGTCCTTGCTAACCGACTTAGCCCGATGATGGAGCATATTATCTCCAAGTCCCAGAATGCATTTATTCGTGGGAGACAAATTCTTGATTCAGTACTCATTGCAAATGAGTGCTTGGATTTCAGAGTACGAGAGGGAGGTTCAGGTGTTCTGTGCAAGCTTGATATGGAAAAGGCTTATGATCATGTGAATTGGGAATTCCTCTTATACTTGTTAGAGAGATGTGGTTTTGGGGATAGGTGGATTGCATGGATACGTCATTGTATTACAACAGCCAGGTTCTCAGTTTTGGTTAATGGCACACCTGTTGGTTTCTTTGATAGTTCGCGGGGGTTGCGGCAGGGAGACCCTTTATCTCCTTATCTATTTGTTATAGTCATGGAGGCCTTGAGTAGGATGGTGCAGGCTGTTGTTGGGGGAGGTTTCTTATCGGGCTTTCAGGTGGGCAATGGTTCTGATGGCCCTATTACCATTTCACATCTTCTGTTTGCAGACGATACGTTAATTTTTTGCGAAGCAAATAGAAGTCAGATTCAATCTTTACGAGCATTGTTACTTTGCTTTGAAGCAGTGTCAGGTTTAAAGGTGAATTTGGGCAAGTCTGAGATGGTTCCTGTGGGTACGGTTTCTAATATTCTCAGCTTAGCAAGTCTTCTGGATTGTAAGGTATCCTCTCTCCCAATGAAATATCTGGGTCTTCCGCTGGGAGCAACTTTCAAGAATAGAGTTATATGGGATGGGGTAGTGGAGAAGATAGAGAAAAAGTTGGCTGGATGGAAACGAATGTATTTATCAAAAGGGGGCCGCATCACTCTCATCAAGAGCACTCTCACTAATCTCCCCACTTATTTCTTATCTTTGTTTCCTATGCCTGTAAGGGTGGTGAATAGAGTGGAGAAACTATTTAGAGCATTCTTATGGGGAGGCATGGGGGAGGAGAAGAAATTCCATTTGGTTAGATGGAAGACTGTATGTGCCTCAGTGGTGAATGGGGGGTTGGGAATGTGTAATTTGAAAACTTTTAATAAAGCATTACTGGGAAAATGGCTCTGGAGATATCATTTGGAGGGGGGTTCTTTGTGGAAGGATATTATTGACGCTAGATATGGCGTTGCCTGGGGGGGCTGGTGTTCTAAAGAAGTGAGAGGGGGTTATGGTATGGGTTTATGGAAGTATATAAGGAAGGGATGGCCATGTTTTGCAAATCAAACTCGATTTGTAGTTGGGGAGGGTACTCGTATCAGATTTTGGCAGGATGTGTGGTGTGGAGACCAAGCACTGGAAAGGGCTTTTCCAGTCTTATACCGTATTGCAGGGAATAGGGAAGCTTCAGTGGCAGATGTGTGTGTATTTTCTCATGGTGCGCACCAGTGGAATATTCTTTTTAATAGGGATTTCCACGATTGGGAAGTACCTATTGTATCAGTTTTTTTCAATCTACTGTATTCCATGGAGATGCCTATGGCACAGGGAGATAGTTTGAAGTGGAGGTTTAATAACCAAAAGATATGTACAGTTAAGGCGTATTATGGCATTCTAACAACACATCTTGATATGACGCCGTTTCCCTGGAAGAATATTTGGAGGTCTCGTGTGCCTTCTAAAGTAGCGTTTTTTGTTTGGTGTGCTGCTCTTGGGAAGATATTGACCACGGACAATTTGAGAAAGAGAGGATGTGTAGTGTTGGATTGGTGCTACATGTGTAAGAAGAATGGAGAATCTGTGGACCATCTATTATTACACTGTGAGGTAACAAAGGTGTTGTGGGATGAGATCTTTCAAAGGGTTGACGTCGCTTGGGTTATGCCCATGAGGGTGGTGGACTTGTTGGGTTGTTGGTCGAAGATGCAAGGTTGCCATCAAGTGGCAGCAGTGTGGAAGATGATTCCGTTGTGTATTATGTGGTGCATTTGGACGGAAAGGAATGCCCGCTGTTTTGAAGATAAGGAACGCACAATGACTGAGATGAAGAATTTCTTTTTTCATACTCTTATGTGTTGGTTCACCACGTTTGTTTTACATGGGGATAATGTTCAGGATTTCTTGTCTTTAATTTATCGTTCTTAGAATGTTATTAAGAGTTCTTATGTATACTTCTTGTGTACTATGTTTTTGTTTTTTTTTTTTTTTTCATTCATATATATAATACCTATCTTTTACCGATCAAAAAAAATTTTAGTAAATAAGGTAGGCCACTAAGGGCCTCATTTTTGTCAGTTATAAAAATAGCGGAAAGGACAAGTTCTTGACATTAATTGTTTGCACTGAAGGCAAGGACGGTGCAAGGATCTTGCCAAAGGTGGTTCTGAAGGCAAGGACAGGAGCCTCAGATACAAGGGCAAAGGATTGGTGCAGAGGGGGTAGTGTTAAGAGCATGGGACTGGCAGCAAGGTATGATCAGTGTTGATGAAAGTGCTAGGCGCACTTAAGCGCAAACACCATCTACAGCCTAGGTGCAAAGTGCAAAGCACAGGCGCAAGCCTGATTGAAGTAAAGTGCACATTTTAAAAAAAGAAGAAGATGCTAATAACAAAAAGTTCATAAAATACAATAATAAAAAGGTTTAAAAAGCAAAAGGGTAATATATTTAGCCTTTAACTCAATTTATTAGAGTATTATGCAACATGACAATTTTTTTTAATAAGCAATCGAATATTTTATTAAAAAATTGCAAAATGTATAGCCCAAATACACAGAAAGTACATATGAGGAACATGTACATTTATGATACTTGATAGCTATAATCAAACTAAAGTACATGGTTTGAATCAATATATACCAAAAACGCCATGACCAAAAAAGCTCAAGAATTGTAAGTATTAATCCTATGTTAACTCGAGGAATCATATATCAATCCATCTAAAAAGGCAACTTGGACTTTAATCTTGCACATTCTGTGTATTTGGGCTGTGCCTATTATCTTATGAATAAAACTTCTCGATTACCCATCAAAAAAAGCAATGTGGACTATTATAGCTGGTTCAAAGCACATACATCACATGAGACAATACGCCACGCCATTGTAGGTAAATGATCTTCAATATCAACTTAATATTTAAGAATATTTGTTGACGTCATCTTCTGGGTCTTGAACCGATATTTTATATTTTCTTCCAAAAAATTACAAAATCCTACTTTTCTGCACTTTAAGCTCACACGAAAAGGGGCCAAAAAGTGGGCTTAAAGCACATTTTTTGTAAATGTGCTAAACTTCTTTCTTTTTTTGAGGTTGCCCTGCCATACACATATCCATCTCATAACTGTTTTAGATATCTACCCCATTTCCAAGCATCACTTCGGTAGTATCATGGTGGATTTTCATATTAATCTACTAGAATAAGAATATTTTGGTCCTTTGTTGTTCTTTACTTACAGATTAGACAGCCAGCAACACAAACTCTAACACCTTCAACCACTATATGACAATCTCAAACTGTAATTTCCACACTACCAAACCCATAACAATTTCCGAACTTTGGTTCTTCACTTGGCCCCAACAAACCAATACTGCATATATGCTGCTTCAGAAGGAAGTTTATTTAAATATATTTATATAGAATCTGGAAACTTACTGGATTAATAGTCGGTCGAGGAGCACTGCAGTTTTCACGGTTGCAAACACTTCTAAACCCGAAGTTCACGTTTCCGCACTGAGGACATGTCCAATCTCCATCACTCCGTGAAGCTGACACATATTGAGTATGATAGTTACAAGCAATTGAAAGTGTACAAAAAATAAAATTAAAGGCAGAAACAGATTACATAAACTAAAGACAATTGTTAGGGGTTAGATATGTGAAAATCTCTAGTAGCCCTTAAAAGAAGCTATAACCAATGAATTTGCCGAGTTTACTGTAGTACACTGGTCCTAACTGGAAACCAGTAAGTTCATCTCGAACCGTTTCTAAAAAAGGAACCTCAAAGTAATTTTTGAGTCTACTTATCAAAAAAAAAAAAAAAGTAATTTTTCAGTCTATAAAGAAGAAAAGATAACTATGAAGTATGCATAAAGCTATTAGTATTATGAACTCATTACTGGTCAAAGCTCCTTACAAAATGAGAAGAATCATTTATACTACTTCCAGTAAGCTTTAATTATTCTCAAACATAATGTCAGTCTAAAATATTTAGTCGAACCATGATCAACACATCATCTAAATCAAAATTGAACCTGTAGCCAAGCTGTTGTATAATTACTTCCTCAGAATCATCTCTCTCTTTGGTGAGTATCCTCAAAATCATCCCTCAAAAATGATTTTCTTTCGAGGAACACAATTATATCATAGTGAAAGGGAAGTAACACATATCAATTATTTTTAAACCTGATGATAGGTGAAAGACTTTGGCTACATCACTCTGGCGAATGACATAATGACCTCACATCTGTGAAAAGCTCGCCATCAGGCTGCATTCTTTATTACAGAGTGAAATATAGAGAACGAAACCAGGAAAGAGAGCTACCCAAAGATGGAGAGTCCGAGCTTGCCCACTACAAGCAAATAGAATGTATTTTTCCGGGGAAAAAGGATAAGAGAGGAGAGAATTCAACATACCACATTTATAGAAGTAACATGAGAAATTTACAGAGACTTTTAACAACAGAACTTATATACTATACTATATTTCAACAAATAATACCCACATAGGCAGATAGAAAATCAAAAACAACAGCTGATCAAAATGTCATATACAGGCTAATTTCCCAATTAACCATCTAACTTATGTGATTATTGAAATCATCATGGCAAGGCGAAACTAACAGACAAATATATACTTGAAATTTATACCACATCAAATAAAAGGAAACCCCACTGAGTTTAACTTACCATCATTACGGGATCTCTTTGATCCAAATGGGCCCCGATTATTATCAACCTACACAAGACAAACACGGTGGATAAAAAATATGTAAATTAAAATGTAAAAAACAGCGATGGAGTGAACAAGAAAATGAAAAACACACTCAAACTGTCGGTCTGACCGAATATATTCAGCCATATATACCCAAAAACACGTATATATACTCAACGTCATAAAGAAAATTGCCCACCTTCGTAGAAGCCATTGACGGAATTTGGAAAATATCTTGACAGAGAGAGAGGGGTGGGCAGAGAAGCAGAAAGCTAAATCTGTGACTGTGAAGTCTCCGTTGGTTTATTCTTGCGGGAAAAAGGGAGGTACTTGCTTCGTTAATCTCTGTTCGGTTTCAGGGAAAACCAGTCTCTTTAGGGTAAAATGCAACTTTCCCCGAGGAATGACCGGATCAACTTAACCATGGTCGGTTCGGGTCAAATATACCCACCTGACCACCTTGGGGCTAGAAAATTCGACCCAGAACCGAGCCCAACTTATGTCAATTTGGATCACTTCAAATTGCTATCCATGGTAGCCCATTGAGGTTTTATTTTATTTTTTTTCCGCCATTGAGGTGATTTGAAAGCAAAGAAGTAATATTATCTATATTTAAAATTTTATTTACATAATTATATGTGTTGATGTATCAACTAAATTTAAAGTTAAAATTAAAAAAGATAAATACCAAAAAATGAGACTATTACTCAATACATATAATATTATGCATCCGTGTAACACTTATCAAAATCATATAATTGCAGCTATGTACCAACATGTTCTAAACTTGTTTATTATCACAAAACAAATTGTAACATAAAGTATAAACCCCAAGAAAAGTTTCAAAATGGGGAAAAACTGCACATAATTAGTGTTTCATATTGAATATTACATCTTCATTAAGGTTTGGTTTGTTTCGTGAAATCATCTCATCTCATCTAATCATTACAATTTTTTTTTAATTTTTAAAAAATATATAATAAAAAATTCAATTTTTTTAAATCTTAAAACAAAAATTATATTAAAAATTTATATTCTAACAATATTTTATTTAATTTTTAAATTGTATTTCATCTCATTTCATCTTAACTGACTATCAACCAGGCCTAATTATTGTAGTGATTGGAGATAACAAAATTGGAATAAAAAATTATCTCATTTAAATATGATTAATGCATTAATACAAATTTCTAACGTGACCAGTGATATCACCTAAAAAATACAAATCACACAAATAAGAAATATGGATTTTTATTTTTAAACTTTGTAATCCTCAGTTACATTAACTGGTGTGACATAGTTTAATTAATTTTTTAATTAAGTGATTGATAAAAGCAAATCACTTAAGCTTCGTTATATCAATTAAAATGATAAATCTAGGAGGAAATTAAATTAGCATTCCACATCACAATATATGCTGTTAGAGAACACAACGGAATGAATACCTCAAATACAACTTATTGAGTTGCTCTACAAGTTAATCCAACAAGTCTCAAGCATCTCATCTTGATGGTGAAGTATACTACATAGAATAAACTAAAATAATACTCAACAAATCTACAGTCTAGATACTTTCACAAAAAAGAACAAAAAGAGAGATACTGTACTTTTTGAAATTATCTGAGAACAATTTGAGAGGGAGCTATATACAACTCCGCCTGTTAGGGTTGCACATTGGCCCGTCCAATAATTGTTTTGGCCGACCTGACTAGGCCCGCAAACATGGACAAGGGGGAAAAATTTAGCCCGACCCGACTCGAACCATTCGGGTTAGGTTAAAACTATTGGGTTTTTTTTTTTAAATAATAATTTAAAAAAAAAAATTCATCACTTGCCCTCGCACATTATCATTATCTAAATATAAAGCATTCTTAGCCACTTTCTCAAGAAATAATAGTAGTTGAGAGTATTCAGATCTCAAAATCCATGAAAACATACAAAATGTTGGATTCAAGCTTTTATCAAACACCGGCTGTGTATCCATTTTCTTGTGGCTTCCAACATTTTGTTTACTTTCTTCTTCACCATTTACATTACAAATAGACTGTAGTACATTGAAAGGGAAGGTTTCTAAAAAAAAAAAACTCAAACTTCCTACTTCTAAAACTGCTCCTCCATCCATCTCAGAAGACAGAATATGTCCATGATTTCCAACATTCAAAAGACAATTTTAATCCAAGAAAAATTACTGAAGAAAATCTAAAAAATTCAAAACTAATGCAAATGAATTGAAAATTTTTCCTAGAAGGGGAGGGGGGGAACAAACCCATAATTCCTGTAACCGAGTGATGGAGCTTGGCTAAATCAGTTAACAAAATCTTATCAAACATAAGTCAAAAAGTTGAAAAATCTTCCGTCGAAAGAAATGGAGGCCCAAAAGAACATATTTCCCCAATCCCACAATTCGATTCTAAATTCTGAAGTCAAACAGTCACCTTCAAATCTTTCAGCACCATTAAAGAGTTATTTCGTAAACATAGAACTAAATTTTTCCTCACCAGCTTTCCCAACCAAAAATCCAAGACTATCCTCTTTCCTTTGTACCTCAACAATGTCAACCCTAAATAGGAAGAGCTTCATACTAACGCCCTCCAAGCTCAAGAGCTTGCCTTGTGAAATATAACCTCTGATAGTGGATTTGTACTTCAACTAGTACGACCCTTCGAGCGAGAAGCTGCAACTACCGCTCAAGTAGGCAGAAAATTTTCCTGTGGAGGGATCAAGATTATAGCCTCGAACACCTTTAGGGAGGATGCCAATAGGGAAGTTGTAGTCCTCTCACATCCCAGACCTTGCTCTTTTCTCAACCGATCGAGCTCATTGTAAAGGAAGAGAGAAAGAGATCATGTAAAGGATAATAACGAATAGCNCTCATTGTAAAGGAAGAGAGAAAGAGATCATGTAAAGGATAATAACGAATAGCGAGATGGCTAGGGTATGAGGAGAAGAGGTCGGTTCAAAAATGATTATCAGTGATCGGTTTTGACCGATATGAGGATATATCAAACCCATTAGTTGCTCTAGATCCATTGAACCTAACTGTTGTCGGGTGGCCTCAATCGATGTCGGATGGGTTAATTGGCCCATCAGGCATCTTGCATAGGGAGTAGGCCTGTGCATCTCATACGACTGGCTAAAAGCCAGCCTTTAAGCCATACAATAAAGTGGCAAACGGCCATTATGAAGAGAAGAGGTCGGTTCAAAAATGATTATCAGTGATCGGTTTCGACCGATATGAGGATATATCAAACCCATTAGTTGCTCTAGATCCGTTGAACCTAACTGTTGTCGGGTGGCTTCAATCGATGTTGGACGGGTTAATCAGCCCATCAGGCATCTTGCATAGGGAGTAGGCCTGTGCATCTCATACAGCTGGCTAAAAGCCAGCCTTTAAGCCATACAATAAAGTGGCAAAAGGCCATTATGAGGAGAAGAAGTCGGTTCAAAAATGATTATCAGTGATCAGTTTCGACCGATATGAGGATATATCACACCCATTAGTTGCTCTAGATCCGTTAAACCTAACTGTTGTCGGGTGGCCTCAATCGATGTCGGATGGGTTAATCGGCCCATCAGGCATCTTGTATAGGGAGTAGACCTGTGCATCTCATACAGCTGGCTAAAAGCCAACCTTTAAGCCATACAATAAAGTGGCAAACGGCCACTTTAATTCTTAGGCATGTAAGCCATGCACTACATACCGTTATGGCATAGGAGGGGTTTGCTCACCCATCCATCTTACATCTCCCACTCGTAAGTAGTGGGCATGATATCAAGCCTACATCTCTAACGTTCTCAATCTTGTTCATACAAGAAAATAGGTTGTACAACCACTAAGCACACCTGCAAAAAGAAAGGTGGGAGCATTATATCAAATCTCTCTCAGAGAAGACCAGCATAGCAACATCTCTAAAGTGTCTTGCCATATCTCAGACTCATTCGATCTTATCAAATCAAGCATTTTCAAACCCTTTTGAGTTTAAAAATTATAAATTAAAAAAAAAAAACCTCAAAACAATGCTCGATTACCTCCAAATCATTTCCATCTATTCACAACCTTAGTCACTATCAATGTGTAGCGTCATAGTTCGACGTCGGCAAATGCCATCGAAAATATGATCTCGAATAGTCTTCATTTTGCTCTTATGTCATTCAACTTTGGTCAAACCGCTTTTCTAGTAATGTCTTTATAGATCGTATCAATCATG
>QEOT01003873.1:28868-49777 GCA_003123785.1 Pterocarya stenoptera
ACTCGGCCACGCTTCACTCATGGAGACTTGTACATAGTAGAAAAAGAAAGACGAAAAACCCTTGATCCTCGGACATGGGGACATTGATGAACTACCAAAAGTAAAGCAAATCTAGAAACTACGCCATATTAATGACACTACTATCTGAGCTACACGTCATATTTATGACACGATCACAAAGTCACGACGTATTAAAAGATTCTGACAAAAATAACAATACAAAGGACATGAACTCCACTAGGGCAGACATGATCTGTTTTCCCAGACTCCTGGTATAAATAACAATTTTCAAGTATAAGAAACGTTCTCTGATCCCTAAACCCTCTCACTTATTTATAAATTTTCAAGACACTTTACTAGTTTTGGCATCGGAGACTCTCGGCCCCAAGGCCACCCTCTCCTAGCCACTTTCTTTTTTACTTTCGCAAGCCCAATTCCAAATACTTGAGTTACTAGAACTAAATTCAAAGGTGTACAAAATACGACAACCATTTTCAGAATTTGCAATTTGCATGCCACCCTTTGCTATTAACAGAGAAATTAATACCTGAAAGCTGATGATTACAAAAATTCTAAAACAAACATTTAACAACATTTAGACTCGTGTTATATTTCGAGAACAAAATTGTTGCATTCTCTTGCCAAAATTATTATGCAGATAAAATATTTTCGAAGAGATAAATTAACACTTGCATGTCTCACTGTCCGGATACATGTTTTGCTAATTAAATTAATTAATTAATTATGTTGTCCATTTTTCCCACAATTTATTTCAGATATAAACGGGTAAGTCCAAATGAAAAGAGAAAAAAAAAATTCAATATTAAGTTACAAGCTCATAAAATTAAAAGTTATGAACCCTTGTATACTTTTAATTAATTAGCAGCTCATTTGAACGGGGGATATCTTATAATTTTGTGGATAGTAGTGAAATTATTTATGATCGTACTGAAATTATTTGAATTAAAATATTTTATTGAGTTTTGAAAAATAAAAAATAAAATTTTTAATAAAAATATTATAAAATTAAAATTTTGTTTGAATATAATTTTGTAATATTATTCTTATTTGAAAATTTGAAAAGTTGTATTAATTTTTGTGTTTTGTTTTAAAATTAGTAAAAATTATAATAATTGGATAAAAAAAACTACAAATTAAAAATTAAAAACTATTTTATATTTAAATAATATTTAAGAATAAAATTATAAAAAAAAATTAAAAATTTCTATCTCATCTTATTTGACAGACAAAGGCATAAATTAGTAAACCCATGCACGTGGTAATGACAGCCGATATGGAGTATTAATTGTCGTAAGATACTTTTTACGTCGCACAAAATCCGCTTATGTATAATCAAACTTCTAAAAACAGAAAGAATCTAACCAATAAAATAATAATTATTATTATTATTTAATCAGAACTTGAGCAAGAATTTACCATGCGACTAAAATCGATCGCCGCGCCACCCACTTGCGAGAACTTTCCTGGAAGCATGCAGTGCTGCAGTCTGAAACACACCCCCCCCCGGGGGGCGGTAAAGCTATATATTTCGCACACTTACCGACACGCCTTCAAACAACGTCGTTCACAATCAGGAATTACTACTTAAGATCTAAAGAAACACGTACCTAATTTCCAAATATACTAAGTTCCGGACAGGGCTGGGTAGGATCATGGAGTCGGACTTGGCTGTCCTCGAATCCATTCGGCAGTATCTCCTCGGCGATTCGGAGACCACTGGGATTAGTTTTTACGCGGCGATGGGTTTAGATTATGATGCTAACAAGGTGGTTTCTCGGAGCACGGGTTTTACTGGTGTTCTTCTTGACCAGAGTAATTGGGATGGTGCATTCCCGTCGAAAGTGGAGGACGCTGGGAACGCTGTATTTTCCGGTGCCGTTAACTTTGGATGGGTTTCATCTGATGAGGTTGATCGTGCAAAGGAAGCAACGGTGAAATCAGAGCAACCGGAGACAAGAGAAGTGGCAGTAGCGGCGGCGCACGTGCATTACAGGGGAGTAAGGAGGAGGCCGTGGGGGAAGTACGCGGCAGAGATAAGGGATCCGAAGAAGAACGGCGCCAGGGTGTGGCTTGGAACTTACGAAACACCGGAGGATGCTGGGCTGGCTTATGACCGAGCGGCTTTCGAGATTCGCGGCTCCAAGGCTAAGCTCAATTTCCCCCACTTGCTCGGCTCGAATGAAGCCCAACCCATTAGAGTGACTCCCAAACGCCGCTCGCCGGCGCCGTCATCACCCTCATCAGATAGAGGGTCTCCGCAGCCGAAGAGGGGAAAGAGCAGTGGTGGCTCAGCGGCAGCAATAGAGACTTCATGCGAGCCTAAAGACACCTGGTGCTCATTGGTCGATGGATCGGTTGCATTGTGGCCTGTAGATCACTTGAAAAATGACATCACAAATACGTTTTTTTAATTAGCTCCCCAATATTATCAACATTTGTCTCAATCTGTAAAAAAAAAAAAAAAAAAAAATTGGTCAATTGTCATTAAGTAATCAATTTGATCACTGCATGAGACGATTCAAGGAACAGCAGTTCATAATGCGGAATTTTCAAGAGAAGAACTTGACATTTGTCCCAAAAAAAAAAGTTGTCAATTTCATGTTTTGAGCTCTAATTATGCATGTCTAAGGAAAATTACATGCGCCAATATCTTATTTGATTAGATTGTTTAAAGGGATTAATGCTTCTTCCCTTGCAGCTATATATATAATATATATCAAGTCTGGATAATTTGTTTATTTTTTATTGGCATCGAATATCCGAAAATAACATCTCGACTAATCTTGAGATGCACAAATCTTTAGCAATGAATTTTTTGTAAGTGCAATTCGGATAATTCAATAAAAAAACTCCCCCAATTCGATAACTCTTATAAATTATTTGTACTCAAGAGAATTCAAATCTTAGATTGACCAACATCTTTACCATTTGAGCCAAATCCTAGATTAAAGTCTCGATAACTTATAATTAAAAGTGTAGATCTAAGCACTCTATGGTGACATACTAACCAACATTAAACAAAAATGTTTTCTTTATCTTCTCCTGACCAAACAAACACGTCTTCTTTTTCTTTGATCGTGTTAAACAATTACACAAACATCACGGATATATGACAGCACTCCGATCTGCATCCCCATAGGAGCCAATTAGGTTAATCAAGTACTGACCAGATGGATTGCCAGCAAAAAGAACAGGAACAAAGTCTCGACAAGATTGGTGAGTGGGTGATCCGTGGAATGTAGAAAGGTGGGGTGGGAAATCGAGTACTCCTTTGAATAATGATTTGATATTTTCACCTACTTTTCCGTGTATTATAATTTGTAGCACACGTGTCAAAAAAGAAAATTGTCAAAAATCGTCCTCATCACGATCAACCTCTCTCACCCCCTTAATGGGCCCATGGGGGGCCATACGTTTGAAAACAAGCTGTCTCCGGCATCTATATAATATTCGACCATCCAATTAAATTAACTATGTAATAATAATAATAATCCAGACATGAAAAACACGTGACTAATTAAAGAATGCTACTTATATCCTTTTCAACAAAAAAAAAAAAAAAAAAAAAGATTAACGATAATAACATGACGAATTAATATTATATGGGAAAAGTGGTTAAGACACGGACCACGTCTTTTTCTACCCTCATTTTTTTTTTTTTTTTTGCTTTGTTTAAGGTATGCTATTGACGTTGGATTGGTTCTGTTGGATCAATATCGTCATCCCTCGTGATGTAATAGCGAGAACGAATATGGCCACGACAGAACCTTGACTCGCTCATAGAACCTAAACCTCTAAGAAGACTAGCACAGAAACTCATTACCATAGCCTCCCCGCAGTTTGATTTAAGGAAAAATCGAACCTGTGACATAGAGCTCATGCACCCAAATTCGTCCTTACCACTTGGGCTATCCACAGGTGGGATTAGAAGCATAAATATTAAAAACAAAGGGGATCAAATTCAAAATGGAGCTGGCTATCTTAAAAGATTTAGGATGGAAAAACAACAAATTCGACATGCAAACTGGATAACTACGAAAAAATGGTAGCTAAGACGATAAACATGAAACTAGCTAGGAAACCAGAGAGAAACTGAATGTAGTATATAGTATAGAGAAAAACTTCACATAGGTATGTCCGTTTTTCTCTAAGAACTCGTTTGGATGATAAAAGCAGTTCAGTTCTCTTCAAATTCAAATCAAGTTTGCCATCCAAACAAATTTTCAGCTGAGTTTTCGTCCGTTTCAACTCATTTCATATTGTAGATAGACGTGACCGCCTACTTTAAAAAAAATAATAATTGAAATGTGATAGTATTTATTATTTTGTCAGGACTCGTCATAAATTTGATTATTTGGGGGGTGGGTCGGTAAGAATGGTACTGACGTACCGTGAATAGCCGGTTTTAGAAATGTTGCACGTTTGAAATTATAGTTGACTGTGCAGGAATAGAACTGACACATGAACAATATTTATGGTTGTTCCAATTATTTCACAATTTCCTATAAATATATCTAAACTCATATTAATATCCAAACACATATAAACTCATTTTAAGTGGACCCCACAAAACTCACTCAACCATCTCAACTCACTACTATTCATAAATAACTGAGCTCAGCTCAACATCTAAATGCAACCTAAATAATAGAGTCCAATTAAAACATGCAACGTTGAACACACACCCAAATTATTGTGTGATGCCGTTCAGAGGATAAAACATTTCTTCTTCCCCGATGCTCTGCGTCCCCCCTTCTCTCTCTCTCTCTCTGTGAAACAATTTTTGCTATTAACCATTGATTTGTCGTTAACCTTGTAGATTTTATTTCAATTTCTCACCAAGATATTTCTATACACTTATATTTGTTATTTCAGACCCCGAATGCCGTTAATTTTTTTTCATTTCCATATCTCGAATGTTTACCATAAACATTCAGGAGAAAAATTACGATTTTGTTTTCATTTTCTAGGTTTTCTCAGCAACCAAACAAACAACTCTAAAATTGTACTTAAGAATCTCCACACATCAGCAACAATATGCTTCACCGAAAGTAGCAACCAAAATAATTTTTCCCTCATAGCCGCCATCGATGGACCCAGAGGAAGTCATAGAGCTATTTTATTTTTACTGATTCGGCCTCAAAATCTTCAAGAAACAACTACCAAATGTATAGAAACTGGGAAATATCTGGTTACCTCTATTCATTTGCTAAAAAACTCTGGTTTTACCTCTGTTTCATTTGCAAAGAAATGAAGAGGAGAAGAGCCATAACAGCATTATCAAGCATTTGCATAAATTCATTGTTCTTCCTAGTTTCAATGGGTCCGGATCTCCTACAAAGGCATACGGCTTGCGGCGGTTCAGATTTGTTTCCATCTAAGGGAGGGGGGGTTTGTCGAAGGGACGTTTTTGTAAAAGGGGTGGGTGATTTCTGAAATTTTATTAATCTGCAAATGGTATGTTGCAAGCAGGTGTAGACTACATTTGTGTGAAATGCTAGCGTGGCAGTTTGTTATTGGTCTCCGTTAAACCCAATCTATCTGACGGACCTGCCCAAAGAGGGACTCTATAGTATATAATATATGCCAGCTATTTTCAACGCAAAAGATATGGATTTAATAACAGCAACAAATGGCACAAGTTACCAAACTACATGGAAAAAACAAAAAAGAAAAAGAGCCGCACCACCAAATCAGATCTAGTTCTTGCCAACTCAGAAATGCAAGCTAGTGAATTTCAAAACATTAGTTTAAAGCAATCAATGACAAGTTCGCCAAGTAAACATTGCTCCCAAACACGGGATCATATCCCCTGCCAGAATTCCATGAACTGAATTAATCAGGCGGGTAGCCTAAATGACAACCCCATGAGCTCCCTCTATCCATGTGTTCAAGGTATCGGATGCCGCCTCCTGCGTTTTCATATTGTTGATCAAACATTAGACTTTTTGGTATAATTAATTTTATAAACTGATAAATAGAATGAAACTATAATTAAGTCGCTTCCCCATTCGTTGATTAAGCCATACTTCTTCACATTGAATTAAAATGGAAACAAACAAAGAAGCTGAAAAGTTCAAATGTAACTTTTGTGCGCTGTACTATGACAATTAATTTAGGAGCCCATATTACCGATAAGAGTTGTTGCATAGGAAGCAATTGAAAAAAGGAGAACATTGACATAACCAATCGATTCAAGACTGGTGGTAAATAAATAATTAGTTGAAATAATAATGAAAACACACCATCATATCAAATCTTTGACCATGAATTCATTGATGCAGAATCACCGAAGTGAAGATGTATTAAATTACCTCTTTGGACGACTTCGGTCTTCCTCATAGTCCATCACTCCACCAGGTTCAGAGTAGATCTCCTCATGCCCTCGGAAGTCAACGTCGGCCTGCTTACAGTTTGTAACTTCTGCCACAACGTAAGTAAGACACATCGACCAACATATCCCCAACAATCAAATAAGCACTCTAATCTAATAACATTATGGCTATGGGAGATAAAAAGAAGCATATCATAAAACACAGGCAGTTGTACAAACCAGAGGGCTCCAACTTTGATCACCTAATGATTTTTTCAAGGCAAATTTATACCTCATTCATAAACCCTAAAACCATGGTACTCCCTGATGTTTTGATTTGTGACGCCCCCTTGGGCTTAGAAGAGGACCTAAAAATAAACAAAAATAAAAACATAACATAACTACAATTGTATCCCTCAGTTATTATGGAACGTTACAATTTTATTCCAATTCAGTTTCAATATCCAATCAAATCTCTTTCTCTCTCTGAAAAAAAACCACTTGGCCAAGTGATGTACGGCCAGTGTTTTAATCACAGATCGATTGCACCTAAAATGAGCATAGAGCAGTAAGTTAAATGAATATTTCTTTTTTGATTGGCGAGTTAAATGATACTTCTAAAAGAATTAAATGGAGAAATAAGACAATTTCATTCCCATGGGATATCCTATCTTTAGCATTCAGATGTAATGTTTAAATGATGGAAGAAAACGACTCAAAATATGAAACTAGATTCAGCTGACCTTGAGTGAAAGGGACTTCTTTACTTCTTCCACCCTATCTTCAACCTCCTTCCGGTGCTTCTTGTCCAACTCACCCATACTATCAGCCCATTTAATCTTCTCTTGAATTGATAGGAGTAAATTATCCGATGTAGCCAACCTATCAACGTGTATAAATAAATTTTAGACCAAATACTTTTTATGATTAGTAGTAATATTACTTATAAAAAAAATAATTAGTAGTAATATTATTACTGACAATTTTTTTATTTATTTTTAATCAGTAAAAGATAGATATTATATATATGAATGAAATAGGCATAGCCTTTGTACACAGGAAGTATACATAAGAACTCCTAAATACAATCTAAGAACGATAAATTAAAGACAAGAAATCCTGAATATTATCTCCATGTAATACAATAGTGGAAAACCAACACATAAGAGAGTGAAAGAAAAAATTCTTCAACTCGGTTATTGTGCGTTTCTTATCTTCAAAGCACCGCGCATTCCGTTCCGTCCAAAGACACCACATTATACACAACGGAATCATCTTCCACACTACTGCCACTTGATGGCAACCTTGCAACTTTAACCAACAACTCAACAAATCCACCACCCTCATAGGCATAACCCAAGCAACATCAACCCTTAGAAAGATCTCATCCCACAACATCCTTGTTACCTCAAAGTGTAGTAAGTGATGGTCAAAAGATTCTCCATTTTTCTTACACATATTACACCAATCCAACACTACACATCATCTTTTCCTCAAATTGTCCATGGTCAATATTTTCTCAAGAGCCGCACACCAAATAAAAAAAGCTACTTTAGAAGGCACATGGGACCTCCAAATATTCTTCCAAGAGAACGGAGTAATATCAAGTTGTGTTGTCAAGATGCTATAATATGCCCTAACTGTACATAACTTGTGGTTATTAGACCGCCATTTCAAACTATCTTGATGTGCCATAGTAATCTCCTTGGAATATAATAAGCTGAAAAATTCTGAAACAATAGGTACTTCCCAATCATGAAAGTCCCTATTAAAGAGAATATTCCACTGGTGCGCACTATGCAAGAATAAACACGCTTCTGCCACTAACACCTCCCTATTAACTGCAATACGGTATAAGGTCGGAAAAGCCATTTCCAATGCTTGGTCTCCACACCACACATCCTGCCAAAATCTGATGCGAATGCCATCAACAACTACAAAACGAATTTTATTTGCAAAACATGGCCACCCCTTCCTTGTGTACTTCCATAAACCCACGCCATACCCTCCTCTCACTTCCTTAGAGCACCAACCACCCCAAGCGACACCATATCTAGCATCAACAATATCCCTCCACAATGATCCCCCCTCCAAGTGATATCTTCAAAGCCATTTTCCCAATAGAGCTTTATTAAAAGTTCTCAAGTTACACACTCCCAAACCCCCATTCACAACTGAGTCACATACAGTCTTCCATTTGACCAGATGGAATTTCTTCTCCTCCCCCATGCCTCCCCATAAGAACGCCCTAAAGAGTTTCTCTATTCTATTCACCACCCCTACAGGCAAAGGAAACAGAGATAAAAAAATGTGGGTAGACTAGTGAAAGTACTCTTAATAAGAGTGAGTCGGCCTCCTTTTAATAAATACATCCGTTTCCAACCAGCCAACCTTTTTTCTATCTTTTCCACTACCCCATCCCATATACCTCTATCCTTGAAAGTTGCTCCCAACGGAAGGCCCAGATATTTCATTGGGAGAGATGACACCTTACAATCCAATAGACTTGCTAAGCTTAGGATATTAGAGACTGGAACCATCTTAGACAAATTCACCTTTAGCCCTGACACTGCTTCAAAGCAAAGTAACAATGCTCGTATAGTTTGGATTTGGCTACTATTTGCTTCACAAAAAACTAACATATCATCTGCAAAAAGAAGGTGTGAGATAATAATAGGGCCACCAGCTCTGTTGCCCACCTGAAAACCCGATAAGAAACCTCCCCCAACAGCAACTTGCACCATCCTACTTAAAGCCTCCATAACTATAACCAATAAAAGAGGAGATAGAGGATCTCCCTGCCGCAATCCCCGCAAGCTATCAAAAAAATCAGCCGGTGTGCCATTGACCAAAACAGAGAACCGGGCGGTTGAGATACAATGTCACATCCATGCAATCCATCTATTCCCAAAATCACACCTCTCAAGCAAGTATAAGAGAAATCCCCAATTCACATGATCATATGCCTTCTCCATATCAAGCTTGCACAAAACACCTGTACCTCCCTCCCGTAATCTGTAATCCAAACACTCATTTGCAATAAGTACTGAATCCAGAATTTGTATCCCTCGAATGAATGCGTTCTGTTACTTGGAAATAATGTCCCAGCACCGGGCTTAGCCGGTTAACGAGAACCTTCGAGATAATCTTATAAACGCTACTAACCAGACTTATAGGCCGAAAGTCTTCAATAGTCAAAACCCCGTGTTTTTTCGGAATGAAGAGCAATAAAAATCGCATTAAGGGATTTTTCAAACTTTTGGAAGAAGTGAAATTCATTGAAAACCTGCATAACATCACCTTTCGCAATGTCCCAGCAAGTTTGAAAAAAACCCATTGGAAAACTTTTATTGAAGATAATTGTTCTCATATCTTAAATAAAAACTTAGTAAATAATAAAGCTGGGCAAATGCTGTTTGAATCAGAAACATACCAGTTTGACAGTGTCTGTATCATGCTCCCGAGTTGACCAGGTCTCAGATCCCTCCCTGCTGCAAATTGAACCTGCAATACACAAATATAAACAAATTTAAAAACAAATAAAGAAAAAACAAAAAAGGCAAAAAGTAGCAACTTAAAGAGAGACAATGGCAATGAGCTCAAACCTCAAAGCATCTTCGCAACTGATCCAGCTTCCCTCTGACTATGCCCTAATAGCAATAAATATCAATGCAACATCAGCACATTCTCATCATGCCTTCTCTCCGTCTTACCCAGTTATAGTTATTATGTCTGAACTACTTTAAGATATCATCTGTAAAATTACGAATGAAATTGATGCTAAGAATTGGACAACCAGAATATCCTCAATGCTGTGTGGGAATTGGAGTTCTGATTAGGGGCATTATAGTTTACTCAAGTGAGATGGGATCATCCAAAGAAGAAGGTTTATTAATTTATTTAAATGAAATGGGATCACAAGAAGTTTGTGTTCGGTAAAAATTCCTTAATTGCTGAACTCAGTAAAAACAATTGGACCTACCAAATTATTATACTTTCTGCATATTACTTTTCAAAAAAGAGTTATGCCTTGCGCATATTCAAACGAATTATGCCTTGTACTTGGGCTATGCCTTTTCTATTAATACAATTGCTTACTTATTAGAAACTAATATTCAAAATCATGTTAATATATATGAAAAAAGGTACTGTTATTTGATTTATCAATTATTTTAGTAAAAAAATTGATGTAAAGAGCAAACTAGCATTAGAAAGGCACTAGGTGCAAAGCACAGGCTCCAGTGAAAATAAGTGACAGAAAAGAGTAACCATCATATCGTGATTAGAGAATTTGAACACTGTTTCTGGGCATTGAAAGTATGATATTATGCAAACAACATATAGTTACACTTCATCATGGAAACATAGCATACCTCGAAAAAAAATCTAAAACAAATAAAATAACTATAAACTGCAATTTTGGTGATATTAACTAACTACTGTAGTGATTATCATCCCACCGAATATACAAACCTCTATAGAAATGAGAACCCTATTTCCCCACCAGACGACCGAGTTTGCACAGCAGTTAATAAGATCATGTCCCAATATAGTAGGTCATTATAATAGAACAGCGACATGGAAATAGGAAGGAAGAATACCTACCGCATACATGCACTCATTGATTAGGAAATCTTCAAGTTCACGTACATTTGTGACATCTAACTCCTTCATTAGTTGATCGTAGGGTAGAACCTGAGAAAGAAATAAAACACCTAGACTCAGATGAAAAGGCGTGAGAGAAAGAAGACACCTAATACAACAAGAAGGGAACACATCTGAATTACTATTACCTATATGGGTCTTCCCCATAATATATGTACGCAAGAGGCACACAGAAAACGTGTGCAATGCATCCGGAAGAAGTTAAACAGAAGAGGAAGGTTGAAAATAAAGATTCCAGAATAATAAAAAAGAACAAGTAAATCAGAAATATCTCAATATCTAATCTGGGAATACCTACAAACTATTTGCCAAATCTGCCCAGGATTCAGGGCAATTAAGCCTTAAGTGACATGAATTTCTTGCAAATAAAAGAACAAACAAGTGATAAAATCTTCCTTAATAAGAAAGGGTGCTGCAACTCAAAACTCTCACCTTAACTTTGATTTAATACCATTCCAGCATTTAAACAGAATTCATTTTTCTTGCAAAAAGGACCTTGGATCGAAAACTATCCCTATATATCACAGGAATCCTAGCCAAGCAACCTGTCTGAACTAGGTTGCAAGTTGACTTCTGTTTCAGGAAATATTTAAGATGACTAAGGCCTCGTTTGTTTACACAAACCATTTCATTTCATCTTATCTCATCTCATCATTACAACTTTCCCAAACTCCCACACAAAATACAATAAATAATTCAACTTTTTCAAATCCCAAAACAAAAACAATATTAAAAAATTATATTCTAACAATATTTTATTTAACTTTCAACTTTCATCACATCTCATCTTATCTCATCTATGTAAACAAACGAGGCCTAAGATTGTTGGAAATGAAAAACATGGCACAGTAACCATTATCACTCAGTCAGGCCAGCAAATTAGCCGGTTCAAAAATATATATTTTTAATAAATTAAAAGAACTTGGAAGTTAAGGATGAATACCTTGTTTGTCTCAGCCAGTGTTAGTACAGTAAGTTGTTTCAGTTTGAGGATTTGTTCAGGGACCAATTGCGGAAGACGGCCAGAGATACCTACAACAAAAATTTCAACAAATTATGTCTTGCAGAAGCACAGCTCAGAGGTAAAGCTAAAGGGCACAAAATTATTAAAACATTAATAGAACAAATATTACCATGATAATATCCAATGAGCTTTCGTTAGTTTATTGCCATACCATTCACTATGTTGTTTCCCTTTGTTAAAGTAAACAGTTGTAGACCCAATGATTTCACAAGACATTACATACTCAATGATTTCACAAGACATTACATACTCAATGATTTCACAAGACATTACATACTCCTCAATGTTCTGAGAGTTCATATAGCTTAAGGTGAAAGGCAGTATCTTGTAGTTTAAACATTCTAGCCAGCATATGGCTGGTATTTGGGGAAAAAGGTAGGAACAAAAACTAATAGATCACGAGGGCTGGCACGCACCATCAAGCATATCAACTTTGTTTCTAGAGATTACATATCATCCTCTTGGGTTCTTAAGTCAGCTAATTATTAATTATATAAAATTATTGGGAGACTACCATCTGTAATAAATCTTCACATTATCTCATATTTTAAAAAATATGGATATGCCAAATATAGATTTGACCCGAAAATGAACATTCGAACCTCTTTTTTCCAGAAACTCCGAGGAAAAAAAAAAACAATAGACCAAATGTCCCAACTAAGAGCAAAAACGTTTTTTTTTTTTATTGGCACCGAGTGTCCGGGAACAGTGTCCCAACTAATCCCCGGGGTGCACAGGCCCTTGACAAGGAGTTTCCTGCAAGTGCACATCGGGGTAATTCAAGGGAAAAATCTCCAGTTCGATGGCCCCTTGAAATTGTTTGCATCCAAGGGGTTTTGAATCTTAGACTTGGGGGAGCATATCCCCAAACCCAAAGCTTTTACCACTTGAGCCAACCCCTAGGGGTTAACTAAGGGCAAAAACTCACTGAAATTATTATAGTTGCAACATAAAAAAGAAAACTGAAAAGCAACAAAATTAAGGACATTTTTTTTACATTTTACAGGCCACTTCTCAGAACCAGGAAGTGAGGCACTTTATTCGCCTTTCCTTCATGAAATCTGACAGGGAAAAAAAAGGAGAGCTTGTTTTCTTCTCTTTTTCTTTCTTTTAATGCCCCTGCATCTTACACACTCCCTAAAGTTATCACGTACCATGACTTTCAAGAATACCATGTATGCGGCATGTGACCCCACCCACATTGACAATGTTCAACTAATGAATTCTACATGTGCATATAACACCCTGTCCCCATCAATACAAGTACCAATAAACCTGCCTAAACTCATCTTTTAAAGAGATAGTCATTTAATGCTGTCTCTTGTACAGAAAGAAAAAATAACTTATCACAGTTATCGTTAGAAGGTTACCTCACTCTAACAATCATATCATAATTTAATGAAAGTTGTTATGAGTCAAACCAACAGTTAGGGAGCAACAAAAAGTAAGGCAAATAATAAAATCAAGCAAGATTTAAAATGCTTACGTTTGTAATCACTCCAGGTGCCATGAGCAAACAAGCGAAGCACGTCAAGGTATACAGAATTTGTCGTTCCTTCAACCTATACACGTTTGTAGTTAAAATCCAGAAATGAACTTACTTCAAACTGAATAACCTGATGCCTTGAGGCCCTCAACCCAACAATATCAAGAAAAGGGAAAACTACAATCACAAGCAATAATAAAGAATAAAACCTTTCCAACAACACAAGAGTGACGAAATGAAATCAAATGGAGCATCCAAAAAACAAAAGAATCCCATCATGCAAACATGTTACCAAAAAAAATTGAACGAGAACAGATCAGTAAGACAATTATTAATCTACACTATCTACTTACAAACTTCTTGACAATGGTTCATTAGATAGAACGAAATATATAGCAGAAATGTCATTTACCATCATAACATTTCAGAATCCTCTGTTTTATTCTTTTTTTTAGCAAAGGAATAACTTCAACAATATTCGGCACTCTCAAATAAAAATGAGAACAAAGTCATCAAATTCACATAAATTCATCAATTATACCGCTAACGAACCCGAGAGCAATAATCAAAAGAGAATGCCAGATCTAACATAAAGTCACAAAAAAAAATGGAAAAAGGAAAAAAGGTGACGCAACAAAAGGTAGTCAAACATTAATCGGCATCAAATGAACCTTTCTTTTCTAGTTTTTGCCTCGGCACCAATTCTCACGGAAACCTACCCGTGAAAAACTCCATCATAACAAAAAGAAAATACAAGCTAAAAGAAGATTAAATCAACAAATAACAGGTCATTGCTATGTATCGATCCACGAGTAATAAATATCGGTATCAATTAAAGGAAAAAGAAGAGCACATGTTTTTTCCAAAAATCACGATCATTAATCTCTTTCCATAAATTTCTCGGCAACCAAACAGAGCAGAGAGCGGAACACGAACCTGGAGGACGGAGGGAACGGTGAGAATCTCGGAGAAGGCAAAGAGGGAAGGGTGCGAGGTGGCCTCGGCGACGAGAGGCCCAAGGGCCGAGCCCTGGAGAGCCGACGCTTGCTTAACAAAGTGGTCTATGAGGTCTGCTTGCTTTTCCTCTATGTCCATGCTTTTTTGCTTTTCGTTTCCCGCAAATGAAAAAAAAAAACAGATTAAATTCTACAAAACTGAAATCAATCAGCGATGAAAAGCGTGTCTGTGAGAAAGGTGAGCGAGAGGTTAGGGTTTATCAGGGTTCGAAGTGTGTGAGGTGGATGAGGATTTTGGGTTTGAGGGATCTGTGCAGAGTCCAGACTACGTACTGTACTACTCTGCTACGCAGAGTTTGTATTCAGAGAGTCTGAGGGACGAGTCACGACATGAGGCTTCTCCCTTGCCTCTCCTTCGGTGGTTTTAATTAACTTTTTTTTTTTTTTAAAGTTTTCGAAAGAAAAAAGTAATAAGAAATTTTTTCTAAGGAAGGGTCATCCAATTTTATTGATGAAAAACACAATATGCAACCGAGCGGGGGAACCACGGGGGAATCGTTGCCACGTGGAAAATAAAACGGGGCCGTTTCTTATCTTTCTTGCCTCCGTTTTCAACCCCTGAACTCGTCTCCCTCCATTCGCTTTAAATAAAGGCAAGCGTAAAAACAGAAAGTCGGAAGCTTCAATTCCATTTTACCAAGATTTTCCTGGGGATTTTGCCCTGAAACCACACGAAACACGGATGGGTTTTCAAGAAATCCCGGAATACGTTGAAAAAGAACAAGATTCAAACCCAAACTAAATGTATTCAAGTCTTTTGAAAGATAAAAAGAGTAACAAAAGTTACTGCAATACGGACCTGTAGACGGCAATGATCCAGAGGCCGAGTCTGAAAATGGGTCCAGTGTGAAAAAAAAATAGGGAAGATACAGACCAAGATCTCGAGATTGGTAAAGAAGAAGAAGTAGCAGCTGTGGTGTGGACCTCTGGAAGTTGATTTCAAGGCTTGAAAGTAGCAGATGTGCTTGAAAGAAGGAAAGAAAAAGCTTTTCACAATGAGAGAGAGAGAGAGAGAGGCACTGGATATGTAGTTAGCAAACGGCACCAGAGGTCCAAAGCCATCAGACTGAGTAGAGACCGAAAGAAGGAAAGAAAGTAAAAGAAGAAGTAGCAGCTGTGCTTGAAAGGAGAGTTTTCTTTGTCTTGAAACTGGAGCAGACGAAAAAAAGACAAAGATGCATGAACCAATTTATTCAGTTTTTATTTTTATTTTTTTTATTGTTTTTAATCTCTCCACGTGGGCTGCCGATTCCCCGGAGCTTTCCCACCCGGTTGCGTAGCAAAACTGTTTATTGATTTGGGTTGTTTAGAAATAAGTTGATATGATTTTAGATGAATTAAATAAAATATTATTAAATTAAAAATTTTATAAATTATATTATTATCTTATTTTTATCTCATTATATATGATGTGGCATATTTATTATCATTAAATTATTATTTATTAAATAATTATTTATCATATAATGATGATAATATACCACTTCTTATATAGTAAGATAGAAATAAAATTGCAATGTAATATATAGCATTACTCAATTTTTAAAAAATTATAATAATAAATTGAGATGAGTTAAAGATAAATTCTGAATTCAAACAACCCTATTCATGGTAAAAGAAACAAATATGAGCATGAAGGAACCTTATTGAGCTTATTACTAAGTTACGTTTTATGTTTAGAAATAACTAATTTATTATTTGAGCAGGTTTGTATCAGTTCATGATTGCTTGATTTTAAGGAAGATAAACCTTTAGTTCACAAATGAATATTATAAAAATAAATTTACAACATGTCGTTATTTCTTGTGACTCATTAAAAACACGCACATAACATCAAAGACATGACTTCCTATTATTACCTTTACATATTTAAAATAGTTTCATCATAAAATTAAAGGTAATTATATAAAATAGTAAATATTTGAATTTATATAAATTTATATCAGTTGAATTAATTTTATACGAATTGTATTATTTAATAATTAATTATAACTTTATATTCAACAGAAACTCGTTTAAAAAATTAATCGAGTTTAATTATAAAAAAAAACTATTTATTATTATTTTAATAATCATTCTTTAATATCAATTAATACGAAATTTAAAAAATTGATACACAATAAATAGGATTAGTCAAAACAGAAAACGGACTATATAATATATATGAGAAAAAAAAAAGAGAAAAGAATAATGATAGAGCAACCGCTGAGCTCTATGTTTTTTTTCTTTATGTGTTTTAATTATTATTATTTTATATAGATTTTTTTAATAAATCTCATCATTAAAAAATACTTTCTTAATCATTAATTAAAATAAAAAAAATTATTAAGAAAGTAAAATAAAATACTTACTTCGTGATTAAGAAAATATTTTTTAATATTTTTTATTTATTTATTAAGAAATTATTTTTTAATAATTTTTTAAATTTATTTTATTTTTATAAAATATTTAAAAGTGTTAGAAAAATTTATGTAAAAAATAACTTCAAAAAAAATACATAAAAAAACACATTCTATACCAGCGGTAGCCCACGCGGTGGGGCTAGCATTGTCCAAACGGAAAAATGACGAAGCAGTACTGATTCCGGCAACAGCAACAGAGCAGCAGTTCAGGCCACAAACAACGAAGCTTCGGCCTATAACCTTCATCTTCTCCTCCTACTCTATCTACTTCTCTCGAGTTGTAAGCTTCATTTCACACCTTATTATCTCACAATCACGTTTTTTCCTCTCATTTATTTCTGAACATGTTCATGTTCACCTCCAATGTATTTGTTCTAGTGATACTGTTTATTTGATTTTTTTTTCCCTATACTTTCCGATTGTTTCCCGAGAAAACGTGAGGACAAATGGGAAAATCTAGAGAAAAACAGAATTCTGATACGTTTCCTTTTTGTCTTTCTTAAATTGTTCACCAACCAAATGGCGCATTAGTTGCATTTGTTACTTAGTACTATTCTGATTTATAGCTTGCTTGGGCTTGAAATATGCTGGAAATTAGTAACAATGACTTTAGACTCAAGCACTGTTCTATTATGAAATGGCTTTGAATTTTGATTCTATTGACTCATTATGTTGTGTGTTACAAGATCCTAGCATTTTAGTTGAAAATAATGGCAAGGATTTAAGAATTGGTTACTCTGGAAAATCTAACGAATCTTGATTTGATACGTACGTGTCTACATAGTACATGCGTGTTGTCGGAGTATATATCGAATTTTATGATTTTATAATTTTTAATAAATCGGAATTGTTCTATGATGTTGCTCTAGAGAATACTACCAACGGTTAACCATATTGCTAAAAGTGTCAAAAAGGGTACATGAAAGATGACAACATTCATTTATTTGTAAGAAGGCCTGTGAGGAGATCGCCGTTTGTTAATCGTGGTATGATTTATTAGCTGCAAGCCTGCAAAAGCATGCAGTATACAATTTTGGCATGATGGTCGTTCTTTTGCTATTGTTAGTAATTCAGTGAATATTGTTGATTTTGGTTTTGCATGTATTAAGGTTACTTTGCCCGTCGGGCTGCTCTCCGGAAGCTTCTCTATCAGTTTCTTGATTGTGAAAGAAATACAGATGGAAAAGCTCGCACAATGAAACAGATATTATCACTTGGAGCTGACTTTGATACGACATTTTCTCAGTTGCAGGTTCCTGAGTTTCTTTGTGATCTCATGATAAGTTTTGCACATTATGAAATTAAGGGTTGCATTCATTTCCCAGAATCCCAAATGTTTTATCTCTTACGATTTGTTTGTTATATGCTTTAAATAGATGTGAAATCTAATGAAATTTTGTAAATTGTTGTGCTGTAAGTTAGTTTCAGGTAAGTGATACTTTCCCCCTCTAAAGGTTAATGTCTGAGGTATGATTGGGTTTTTTTTTTTTTTGGTGGATGAGAGGAAAGTACCATCTCTATATGTGGAACTGGATTTCAAATAGGTGCAAATTTAACAAATTAATTATTATACCACGAGTTTGGTAGCAATACACTAGCTTAGTTTTTTGGCTTGGTTTTTATGTGTATAGCATGGGGAAGAAGCTTATGTTAACCCATCCATTCCAGCAAGATCCAATCTTCTTTTACTTCAGTTGATAGTTAGCCATCTGTCTAAAAAGGTAATGACAGTTGCCTACAGCTTGATGTATTGCACTAAATTTATTTATATCATGGAAGAAAGTTGTATGGTCCTCTTTGGATAAGTGGTTCTGTGGTCTTTGATTGTTAGGGAACCAGTAAAAGGGCGGAACTTATGGAAAGTTATAGTCAGTTGAGAGACAAAGTTAGTGGAGCAGCATCACTCTCAAGAGGTAGCCCTGTGGATTCTTGATTGAATTTTTGCTTAATGGGTTTTATCTGTTTTGAAATCTCATAATTGCCCATTTCTTTTATTGTTATGTATAACATATGGTAATGACATGGTAAAAAAGGGGAGAAAATTGCAGGAAAATGGCACCTTAACATCTGTGCTTAACATATTGCCATATAGATCGTTTTCCTTTCGAGAAGAGAAAAAGAAGATGTGGGGTGGGGAGGCAAATGTGTCAATTAAGTGTAAAATATGGTTTATTGTGATTTCAGGAATTGAGTTTAGTAATTACGAGAAATGTTTGCTGATGTTCATGGTAGATTTCAATATCTTTACCTGAAAATGTGGTTACTATGGACTATATAATTATTATCTTCTTCTTTATTGTTACTTATCAAAAAAGGTATCTTGATTATTGCAACGATAGTTATTGATGAAAATTTGTCACTGGCCTCTGTACTTTAGGAGTGCTTATGCCATTCTGGTCATCTGACAGTCAACTAACCTCTAATATACTCTTCTGTACTAAATTATGGTGCACGGTATACATACTTTTTTTCTGAGTAATGGAAGATTTTATTGAAAAGGGCAAAAGGAATAGCCTATGTAAACAGGACATATACAAGAGAACACCCAAATATAAATATAAAAAGTGACAAGGAAAACGTGAAAACAAGTGTATATTCTTTTTTCTGAAGTATTTGTTTGATTGCCATATATTGTTTTTGGTCTTACAACATTAAAGCAAGATGGAAAGATTACTTGAACTTCATTCTTCAATACAGTAGTAAGCTATGGCCAGCTACTGTAAATGAATTTCAGAGTAGCAGTTTTCCACAAGATTACTAAAGATATTATCAGATAAAGTCATCTGCCACTCATTAATTGTGATTGTGAAAACTGAGTTTGCACTGGAAACAGATGACATCTGGGCCTCTGGCCTCTCATCTTGGAACTTGAGTGCTGATGAGGAGTTATGTTATGTGATCTTCTTTAGATATTATCAAAAGAGAAATATTCATTGAACTGACTGCTGAAAACAAATAACAATTTGATGTTTGAGCAACAGATTGTTTAGAATGTGTATGAATCCTTATGTGCCCCCCCAACAAAATCATAAATATGACTGAAATTCAGCGATGGAAATTTAAATTACCTCTTTGCAATACATTAGCTATCAAAGACCCCAAAATAGTGGTCATGAGTTTGTTTGATCTTGGCTGGAAACTAGATTTGTGTTCACTCATTTTGCACTTTTCCCATATTAGCTGACTGAATCTGAGTATGCCATTGGACTTCCCATTTGGTTTGTTATGCATTGGTGCCAAGTGCAGAGAACTGCAGTGGCTTTTCAATCAATCATACACTTGTTGGAAATGAATTGGCCATTCTATTTTATGATTTTCTTCTATAGTTACGCCTACAAATGCATCTGTAACTTAAGCTCTTTAAAGTTTGTTGGACATACATACAATTGGGCATTTAAACTGTTCGGCTAAAACTAGTGTTCATATCTTGCTTTGCAGAGAAAGGAGATGGGCTTTAGTCTACAACTTACTCCCCATTGATCTGCGTGATAGACAAAAATTAGTTGATATCATAGCTATGGCTTATATGGATCCCAGGTATGATGCAGATAAGCTGATTTCATCAAGCCCCAAAGTGTGGAGGAACCCTCGAAGACAGAACAGAGAATACAACATAAATCTCCGTGGCACAATGGTTCTCACCATTGGTAAATAATGACGGAGCTTTGGTCGTTACATGAGCAAAACAGAAGAAGATAATAGAAAACTGCCCAATTTTTCAGAAGCATAAAAAACACAGTAAAAATTTAATAAGAATGCGTTTTAACAAACCTAGATCCAGATTCAACCCAGGCTATAGTTGTCTGAACTGCAAAAACATTTTCTACTCATTCCTTTTCTTTGACTTTAGGTTGCCAATTTTTTCTTGGCACTCCTGGCTTCTTCTGATTGCCATTCATATCATAGTATTATATGGCTGCTTAAAATATTATGAAAAATATGTTCACATATAGGTCATTTCCACCCCCCCCCCCCCCCCCCC
>QEOT01003873.1:53973-64790 GCA_003123785.1 Pterocarya stenoptera
CCGGTTCCGGTTTTGAGATTTTCCGGACCGGACCGAACCGGACCGGACCGGTTGATAAAATATATATAAAAAATAATATTTTATATATAAGTTTTATACAAAATATTATATATATTAATATATAAGTTTTATATAATTTATAATTTTATGTGAAATTTATATATATAATATAATTATATATCATATATGAAATAATTTCATACTATAATTTATAAATTATAACATAAAATGTTAATCTTAAATATAAACATTTGTAATTTCTTTGATCATATGCTATTAATATAATCATATATAAGATAATGTTAGTATAAAATAAAAGTTTAATCTTAAAAATGAAAATGTAACTGATTATGTATTATATAGCTATACTAGTAGTCTAATATTAATATTATTAGTCTAATATTATATTAATATCAAATTTATATTTTAAAAAAACCGGAAAACCGGACCGGACCGGAAACCGGTAAAACCGGAAATACCGGTTTAGGAGGGTAACCGGTGCGTAATCAGTTTTGAAAAATATAAAACCAGTCATACCGGTTCGGTCTGAGATTTTGTCCAAAACCGGATCGAACCGGACCGGTTACACCCCTAATTGCTATATCCTGCCTGTGTTTCTTTTCTTCTGTTTTTGAAGTCTTCTGTGCTAGCTGTTCTGCAGAGAAAACTGTTTTGCAGAGAAAACGTGGTGGGCTCCACAGAGCACCAAAATATGTCTCAATTTATTGGCTTTGTGGGGTCTGGGCCATGTGGAGAAGTAGAAATATAACTTGCATGGTTGTTTCTTTGCAACTTGTAGTGTCACTTTTCATCTTATCAGTTTCCTCGCTGTTTCGTTTTTGGATTTAAGTTTAGTTAATATTAAAGTTGATTATTGAATAAAATGTTATTTTTAATTTATTTTTATTTTAAAATTTAAAAAATTTAAATTATTTATTATATTTTATTTAAAATTTTTAAAAAATTATAATAATTAGATTAGATTAGATATTATATGAAATAAAATGAGATAAATTTTAAATCCAAGTGAGACCTCAAACGCCAATTGGACCAAAATCATAGCGTAGCATTGTGACCAAAGTCGTACTATTCTGAGTAAAGAAGACTCACATTCCACTCAGATGTGTTGACCTAGGTATAAAAAGTACAGAGGATAGGGTAAGAAAAATCTGACTGTTCAGATTGGGGTAAGAAGCACACAAAGGTTGAGAGTTTAGAATTTTTACCTCTGTACTTCCTTCGGGAATATGCTTTCTTTTTCCCTTCTTGACATGTAAGGTTGGGCTCTTCTCTGAAAAGGGAAAAAAATGGCCATTTGTTTATTGTTACTTCCAAGGATAGTAAATATACACGGTCTAAACATCAAGGAAAGAAAGGAATTGGTAATTTGGCATAAATCTTGTTGATGCTATAAAAATCATTTAACTGGTCGGAAGAAGAGAAATAGTCATTTCCAGTCCATTAGAACGACTTGGGTCTCGTTCGATGTCACTCATGTTGATGTTATGAAACTTGCCACCTGCCTGTCATGTCTCCCACTCATATCTCTTGTCCCCACTCATAACTTTTTGACTCCCTGACCTCCTCCTACCTACTAACTTGGTGGGTTGGTCCGATCCTTAGACTCTAATGTTTTTACTTACCTCAAAGATCTTGATGGGATTTTTTTTTAGTTCTTGATGAAGAGGTTCTAAGTGAATTTTTATGCCCTCCTGCCACATTTTTTTAATAGAATTATAAAAAGAATCATTACTATTTGGATAATTATTTAGTTACTCGGGGACAATATAAAGACACCAACAATAGGTTTAATTTTTTAGAAATGGAATTAATTGGTTGAGATAATTGTCAATTTGGACTTCTTTTGAAGCTTCTTATATGATCATCTAACGCCAAATTAGCCATGATTCTTGATACATTAACTTTAACAATGGCCTAGCTTCCAATGTATCCCGAGGTAAATTGCACGATTTCATAGTCTAATGTGAAATAATGGACCAACCTAGATTTGTTAGTACTATACCCATGAAAATTGCCCACTTTCGTGCCAACTTTTCAGAAAATAACAGTTCAATTCCATCATTTTCTTTGGATTACCGCCCCTCAGTTACATACATCACTGTTTATCCCTCAACAAGTGTCTGCTTGGATTGGATGCTTATAAAACCCAAATTTTAAGGAAAAAGTAACTTATTTGTTGCAGCTTTCAGGGAACCGAAGCTTTTGTTTACTGTATTCAGACTTCAGAGTGGCAGATGTTGGGCTCCGCCACTTTTATATTCCTCTTCAAGTATAGTAAAACCTTGTGCGAGTGAATTGTACTTGTTCATGGTGCCATCTGAGGTATGTTTGTCGCATGGCACTATTATATTGTTTAAGGGGTTTTGGGGGGTACGGCTAGCCGCACTTGGATAAGGCATCTGCCCTCTTTTGGTTTTCCATGGAACGACCTGAATTGATGCTATGCTTTGTTTAACGAAATAATATTGGCATTAGTCACTATTTAAGTTCATCCAACACACATCATTGTAAAATGACAAAAACCTTTTCAATAAAAACTATTTTCACTCTCATTTTACAGATTTCATTTTGAATTGTCTGATGAGAGAGTGAAAGAGAGGTGGAGGGCGAGATAGAGAGACCGAGAGAGAGGTGGAGGGCTTGTTAGCTCGGAGGAGCTCGGGGACGAATCGCGGTGGTTAGGGGAGGTGCTCGGTGGGATTAGAACCGATGCATGGCGGCGATAGGGCCGTTGGTGGCCCCGAACTCGCATGAAACCTATTTTATGGGTAATTTGCATGTGTGCGATAGAAAGGGAGAGAGAGGTTCGTAGTGGCTAAGTTTGCGAGAGGTGGTCGCCGATGTGAGGTGGTGGAGGTGCGGTGGTTTGGGTGGCCGTGTACGGCGATGCAAGTGGAGAGAAATGGGTTTCGATTGGGTTACTGTAGGGGGAGAGAGAGAGAGTTGCGTGTGGGGGAGATCAGTGGTGGTTGGCTTGATCGCCGGCGTGAGGGGGACTCGCCGGTGGTGACAGTGAGGCTCGTCGGCGCATGACGATGCTGGGTTGAGCTGAAGAAGAATCGGGCTGCATGTGAATTAGGCGAGGTGAGAGAGAGTGTGTGTGTGTGTGAACAATTAAACTGGTGTTTTGCAATAAATGAAAAAAATATATATATACACATAATGTGTGCTATGGATCAGCCGTAAATAGTGGTTGATCCGTAGCAATTCTCTTGGTTAACACATTGCTTGAACTACTTAATTGGTCATTATTTGTGAAGACGAATCACATCCAAGAATGTATTGATGGTTTTTTCATTTGCTACATAAAGGGAGCAAATCGTGTTGAGAGGTGGCTTGATTTCAGAAGTATCTCTACAGATAGTTTGCTTGAGTGGTATATCTCGAGCGAAGTTTCAAACAAATTATTAGATCGACAGTTGCTCAACAGAGTCATTTCAGTATAAATACATGCTATATTTCATTGTAAACCACTTTGGAGCAGCAGAATACAAAGAAAGTGAAAATGAGGTCCTTTTGTGAGAATCTCGAAAGTCTATTGGGTGTATTGGGGTTATGAAATTGATGATTTTGTGATTGACCTCTTATACTTCATCTCTGTTAATAGTGAATTTATTGAGACTGACAGTCGAACTACTTAAATCTTGATATTCTTTGTGTGATTGTCAATTTTTCTTTTGTTTTATTTTCGATAATTTACTTTAATTTAATTGTTGATAACCAGTTAATCCCAACAATGTGAGTCCCGAGTCTTATTTTGAAATTAAGGACTCAATATCAATGTGGTCGAATGTCATTGGTGTGTATTAATCCTCATCCAAATGGACAGCGATGTGAGTCTTAGAAGTGTTTGAGAAAAATATAAAAGTTGAAGAATTTCACTTATAGATAGATCAATTTTGTGAAATTATCAAAGAATCGGATACTCTCAAAAGAGAACAGGACTGGATGGAGGGCACTCCCCACAATGAGTAGTTTCAAGACAAACACGAAAATGCTAAAAAGACAGGAGCGGCAAAGGTCCTTTCACACCGTTAAGTTTCCTGTCGATTTTAACTGCACAAGTCCAAAGTTAGAGAGAGAGAGAGGTTTGGAATGGAAAGCTTGTGGCCAAAAGGAAAATAAAATATATACCCCTTTCACCGATTTCAATCTATGCCTTTCACCTCCCTCCGCTCCCACACTCTTTTATTCTTTCTCATTTGCTTTTTTCTCCAAAAGGATCCTCTTAGTGGGGGAATATCTATTGGGTATCTTGCCTTTCTATGCTTTTCGCTTCCCCTCTGTACAATGGCTACCATTTATTAGACATGAAAAGGCAAAAAGAAAAGGGTTTGATAGTATGTGTTTTTTATATTCTGTAATCCTTATTTACTCTAAGAAAAAGAACTAAAATAAATATATAAATATTTTTTATAAGTAAAATGTTAAAAAAAAAAAAACCATTACATTAATTAGATATAAAAATAATTGAATCTCGATTTTTTTAAAAATATTTGCACGAGATTTATACATCCAAAAATTGAACAAATAATTTTAGAAGCAACCCACAAACTATATACAAAGGTAACTTTGAGATCTGATTCTCTAGGCCACCAGAATTGACAACTTACTGTCTTACACCATCTGAAAAAAAGAAAAAAAAAAAAAAACCAACATGATGGCAAAACAAAATTCCATTCCATTGTGAACTTTTCCCAATAATCAAATCGATAAGGCCCACGCACACAATTTGGTAGAAACATCATCTCATCTAGCCCTTCAAATCCAGCTTTTAAGCACTAAGAAAAACCAAAAAAAAAAAAAACATATAAAATAAATAAATAAATAAAACTCCCATTTTTTAAAAATTAATCTAAAAACGCATCTTATAACCCTCGTTCCAGCATTAAATAAATAAAAATTTACCCAATAAACAACCCGTCGTTAGATTAGACTAATTTCCTACTGTTTCCATTATTAAGGTTATGTTTAGATAATGAGTTATTTTTAGATATTCTGTAAATAATAGTAAAAAAATAATAAAAATAATAAAATATTAAATAATAATATAAATAATAAATAATAATAATGAGAATATCTGTTTTCATTACCCGCCTAAAATATTATGGATTCGGTGAGTAGACAGTAAAATCTACAAACAAATAAATAAAAAAGAAGAAAAAATAGAAGTCTCCAAAAAAGTAAAAGCTCTCCACTATCCACAGTAGACCAGAGAGTCCAACCATATAACCTTCCTCCCTGGCTCTCTGAGTCTCTCTCACTCTTCTCTCCACTTCTCACTCGTCACTCGTTAGTTGAATACCATCACTTGCAGCACTCAGACCTGTAGTTCGTTTTTTGTATTGGACATGTCTATACTATATATATAGAGAGTGAGGGATAGATATTTATATATAGAATGGGTTGCGCGACGTCGAAGCTGGACAACGAGGACACGGTGCGGCGGTGCAAGGAGCGTCGACGCCTCATGAAAGAGGCTGTTTACGCTCGACACTACCTCGCCTCGGCCCACGCCGACTACGTCCGCTCCCTACGACTCACCGGCTCCGCCCTCTACTCCTTCGCCCAAGGTGAACCCCTCTCCGTCTCCGACCAAACCCCCGCCGTCTTCCTCCACCCACCAAACCCCGTCCCTCCATTTGTCCCCTCTCCTTCCCCTTCCCCTGCTTTCCATCAACCCCCGCAACCTCCTCCATTGTCTCCCAGTATCCCCAGCTCCAAGCTTCCCCCTCACACTCTCTCTCACTCCACCAACACTCCTCGCCGAACGACGCCGTTGACAAATCCAAAACCCAAACCCAAACCAAAACCGAGACTTCCTCACATCCTCTCCGAGTCGAGCTTTTCTAGTTCCTCCCCACGAAGCGATTTCTTCCCCACCGCTAACCAGGCCAATTCCACCTACTCCAGAACCCCGTCCCAAGCTTCCTCCTCTGTCTGGAACTGGGAGAACCTCTACCCTCCTTCCCCTCCCGACTCCGAATTCTTCAACCAACGGAGTACCCAGTTCCACAATGGAAGAATCGACCATCCGCAGCAACACCATTTGGACGTCGACGACGACGAAGAAGAAGGAACAGAGAAATGGGAGTACGACTTCTTCGACAAAAAATATAGGGAGAAGGAGGAGACAGAGACGGCTACAGAGGCGGAGCGAGTGCGAGAGCGAGAGGAGGTGCAATGTAGCGAATGGGAAGATCGTTACAGCACTACCAGCTCGTCGGAAGAAGAAGAACTGGCGGGTGAAGGCGACGGGTATTCGAGATCCGAGTTCGGCACTCGCTCGAACTTCGGCGGGGCATCATCGGTGGCGGCTCCTGAGCCACCGCGGAACTACTCGACGAAGACGAAGTCGGAGGACGCGGGATCGTCGGCAGGAAGCTTTCGGACCGGGGAGATCTCGTCGGACAACATGAAGATAGTGGTGAGGCACAAGGATTTAAAGGAGATTGTGGAGGCCATAAAGGAGAATTTCGAAAAGGCCGCCGCGGCCGGCGAGCAGGTATCGGTGGTGCTCGAGATTGGCAGGGCCCAAATCGATCGGAGCTTCAGGCAGCTCAAGAGTGAGAGATTTTCCCTTATATTTAATTCTTACTCATATTCTTTTTAAGTTGTTGTTTGGTGGATCATCGACCGAATTTAGGGATAATTGGAGAGTAATCACAAATTAAGGAAAATCATTTTCCTATATCTCCTCAGTAGCACCCAAACAGGGAATTAAGATTCCAAAATTAACGGATCTTGACAAATAAATTTGCAGAGACAGTGTACCATTCAAATGGTGTGTTGAGTAACCTGAGCTCGAGCTGGACCTCAAAACCGCCACTGGCGGTTAAGTACCGGCTTGAAGCCGAGTCGCTCAATGAACCGGGCGGTCCAAAGAGCCTCTGTTCCACCTTAGAGCGGCTCTTGGCTTGGGAGAAGAAGCTCTACGAAGAAGTCAAGGTAAATAAATTTGTTCCAAAAACTCTACTCATCATTTTAAAGAATATAAAAACATGAATGGTGGGTAGGGACAAGGAATAGAAAATGTCACAATTTCTCCTTAATGATGGGATTTTTTTTAAAAAAAATTTCTTTTACGTGAGTATGATATGTAAATTGACAACAATACCCTTAATAGGTGGGAATTCTCTATAAATTATTCAGCCTTTTCTTTTTGATCTTAATGACAGTAATACCCTTCACCATCATGTCCCTACTCTTACTCGGTAATAATGCCCCTAATATTTTTTTACTATGGTCCTCTCACCAACACATGATATAGTATTAAATAATTAGAATCTATTTGTTATGTTTTATTTTATCTACCAATCATTTAATCTCACTTCAAAAAATAATGAGAAAATAATAGTATAAACGATGAACAGAGTCCCTTGACTCTTCTGCTCATAAAGTCGCCTGATAAACTTTAGGTGCTACTAGACTGCATGGATGGATGAGTTTTATTTTTTTCGACTCCTTATGAGGAACACTTTCACGGAAAAGTTGCACAATGGGGTTTTGTAATAAAAATTTCTCGACTTTGTTGTGTATTACATTTTTATCTTCTACAAAAAGCTTATGCTCCCCAGAGTTACAACCATGAATAGCTAGTAGTTTCTAACTGAGCAAAAGCTGGGAGCATGGGGGGTCAAAATTTGCACAAGGTGTTACATGTTGCATTTAAAGGGGGAGGCTGGTTGAAGGATGGATGACTATTTTTCTGTTAACCTGTGGTTTCGAAATTATTGAGTGCTGATGGAGGCAACAATTCTATCTGTGGATTCTTAGGCTAGAGAAGGCGCGAAAATTGAACATGAAAAGAAGTTGTCCGCTCTGCAGAGTCAGGAATACAAAGGGGAGGCTGAAACCAAGCTAGACAAGACCAAGACTTCAATAAAGAGGCTGCAGTCCCTGATTATTGTCACATCTCAGGCTGTCTCTACCACCTCAAGTGCCATCATCGGTCTTAGAGACTCTGATCTTGTTCCCCAGCTTGTTGAACTCTGTCACGGGTGAGTCTTTTCTTTTCATTTGTTTTAGTGGGTTTATTTCTGTGCATAGACTGATCTGATTATGCAAATATAAACTGTTATGTCAAAATGTAATTGTCATGTGACACTAAGATCACTCTTAATGCTTGCAGTAACACAATCAAGATAATCGCATAAAATTGTTTGAGAATGATGTTCAAGTTCTGAAGTAAAAGAGTATTTTTGTTAACAAAGGTTTAATTAGTTCTAAAAATATGGAGGATTATGTGGCTCAATTGGGTTTCTGAGTGTAAAATTTAGCCAAATAAAATTGTTGGACTCCCAAAATATCGAATCCAAAATATTTAGTGTAATCTGAGATACAAAATTGAACCTACGGTTTTTCACTGTCTCAAACTGACAGATTTTTGGCCACTGTATACCTATATAGTAGTGTAGTCTAAAATCATGTCATCAGTTTGCATTGACAATGTCAAGGAAGTATGGCTTAGTTTCGCATTTTGCTATTGTTCATGGTCTATGATGATAGAGAGTGCACCTCCCATATCGAGGTTCTGAATCTTGACTTTGGTACTTGGTAGTTGAAGCGTTATGAACCACTGCTCCCCTGTGCCACTCGCTTCATCTCCTCTGTGACTACTTTTGCTTTATTGTACTGGACCATTCAATTGCTGGGCTGCCTCTTAAAATTTGACGGTGGCCCCAACTCTTACCTTTTCAACAATTTTGTTTTCTTTCAGCTGTAAGCCTTTTTGGGGCCAAACGTAATTGATGAGTGGAAGTAGCTATGTCAGACTTCAGTCATATGGCAGACATTTGTCGGTTTCTAGATGAATGGACTGGTTGGTCGACATTGATTTGGCCACGTTTGTTTTTAAGAAATTTTTTAATTCTATCTCATCTAATTATTATAATTTTTTTAAATTTTTATATAAAATAAAATAAACAATTCAATTTTTTTAAATTTTAAAATAAAAATAATATTAAAAAAATATATTTTAATAATATTTTATTTAATTTTTAATTTTAATCTCAACTCATATCATCTGCAAAAACAAACGAGATCATAGCGGAGATTTACAAAGAAGGATTGCGCTATTTACTAGTGAGTGGTATTATTGGACTGATCTTTTGGTGGGAAATGTTCTTCATTTTAGATAATAAAACCATTCCTATTGTTGTAAATGACATATCGTTCTTGGAGTTATAACATTTGAATTTCTCTTACATTCTCCGTTCCCGAAACGGATTTTATCAAATATTTCACATTTTCTATGATCATCTCTATTAATAGTTGAAAACTTTCTTTTTTAGTACTTTGTTCCTTTGGGTAGCTTCTAGAAATTGTAATGGGCTCAGTTTCTATGATTTTCTTCTCTCTTTTCCCATTTCTGTTCAAGCATTCCCCTTGTACTAATTGTGTACTTGGGCTATATTTAGTTTTTTAAATAAAATCTTCAATTACTTATCATAAAACATTCTCATCATTATTCCAAACTGTTTAGTGGGCTGAGATGGTGACGTTAAGATAAAGCATAGGACCACTGTAAATAGCAGGATGATTGCGTGATAATTTTTGGTTGGAGCAATGTTGTTTGGCTATTAATTGTGTATTTCTTTTAGAATTATCTTTGGTACTCCAAATGACCGAAGAGTCTCAGGTCATGCTGGTTGGGACACCAAAAGGAAAAGAATGAATGTGATGCTCGTGTTATACTGTGTGCAGGTTCATGTACATGTGGAGATCAATGAACCAGTACCATGAAGTTCAGAACAACATTGTGCAACAAGTCCGAGGCCTCGTGAACGGGTCAACCAAGGGTGATTCAACCTCCGAATTACACCGTCAGGCAACTCGTGACCTTGAATCGGCTGTCTCTGCCTGGCACTCCAGTTTCTGCAGCCTTATAAAGTTTCAAAGGGACTTTATTCGATCCCTCCATGGTTGGTTCAAGCTCACCCTTTTACCGGTCAACAACGACAACTTGAATGGCAACAGGGAAACCTCTGATGTATATGCCTTCTGTGATGAGTGGAAACTTGCCCTTGATCGTGTTCCCGACACAGTTGCTTCTGAAGCTATCAAGAGCTTTATCAACGTCATTCATGTGATAACTGTAAAACAAACTGAAGAGCTCAAGATAAAAAAACGTACTGAAACTGCATCAAAGGAGCTTGAGAAAAAGGCTTCATCTCTGAGAAACATAGAAAAGAAGTTCTACCATTCATACTCCATGGTAGGTATTGGTGTTCCTGATCCTGGGCCTGACAATGGGCAAGTATTGGATGCCCGGGACCCACTCGCCGAGAAGAAATCCGAGCTTGCAGCCAGCAAAAGACGGGTGGAAGACGAGATGGTGAGGCATTCCAAGGCGGTAGAGGTGACGAGAGCGATGACACTAAATAATCTTCAGACGGGATTGCCAGGCGTTTTTCAGGCATTAACCAGTTTTTCTGCCTTATTCACAGAGGCACTCCAATCTGTATGCATCCGTTCCTATGCAATCAAATAGGTTACATACAATTATGCTGCTTGGGCTTCTGAGGTAATTTGGATTCTACAAGGGGCTGGTATTTTATTTTATTTTTGTTTAGGTTGGCAGTCTCTTATTATTGTAACTGTTCTTAGTTTTTGGGGGTTCTTTTGACTTTGTAAATATGAGGGAGGAATTTTCTGATTCCATCACTCGTTTTCGTGGAAATGAGAATTTCTCTGTATAGGAAATTGCTGGGATTGTTATGTCAGGAATTGACAAATGCTGCAAATGAATAAATATACGCCTTCTCTCTCTCTCTCTCTCTCTCTCTCTCTCTCTC
>QEOT01003873.1:64800-165008 GCA_003123785.1 Pterocarya stenoptera
ACTCGGCCACGCTTCACTCATGGAGACTTGTACATAGTAGAAAAAGAAAGACGAAAAACCCTTGATCCTCGGACATGGGGACATTGATGAACTACCAAAAGTAAAACAAATCTAGAAACTACGCCACATTAATGACACTACTATCTGAGCTACACGTCACATTTATGACACGATCACAAAGTCACGACGTATTAAAAGATTCTGACAAAAATAACAATACAAAGGACATGAACTCCACTAGGGCAGACGTGATCTGTTTTCCCAGACTCCTGGTATAAATAACAATTTTCAAGTATAAGAAACGTTCTCTGATCCCTAAACCCTCTCACTTATTTATAAATTTTCAAGACACTTTATTAGTTTTGGCATCGGAGACTCTCGGCCCCAAGGCCACCCTCTCCTAGCCACTTTCTTTTTTACTTTCGCAAGCCCAATTCCAAATACTTGAGTTACTAGAACTAAATTCAAAAGTGTACAAAATACGACAACCATTTTCAGAATTTGCAATTTGCATGCCACCCTTTGCTATTAACAGAGAAATTAATACCTGAAAGCTGATGATTACAAAAATTCTAAAACAAACATTTAACAACATTTAGACTCGTGTTATATTTCGAGAACAAAATTGTTGCATTCTCTTGCCAAAATTATTATGCAGATAAAATATTTCGAAGAGATAAATTAACACTTGCATGTCTCACTGTCCGGATACATGTTTTGCTAATTAAATTAATTAATTAATTATGTTGTCCATTTTTCCCACAATTTATTTCAGATATAAACGGGTAAGTCCAAATGAAAAGAGAAAAAAAAAATTCAATATTAAGTTACAAGCTCATAAAATTAAAAGTTATGAACCCTTGTATACTTTTAATTAATTAGCAGCTCATTTGAACGGGGGATATCTTATAATTTTGTGGATAGTAGTGAAATTATTTATGATCGTACTGAAATTATTTGAATTAAAATATTTTATTGAGTTTTGAAAAATAAAAAATAAAATTTTTAATAAAAATATTATAAAATTAAAATTTTGTTTGAATATAATTTTGTAATATTATTCTTATTTGAAAATTTGAAAAGTTGTATTAATTTTTGTGTTTTGTTTTAAAATTAATAAAAATTATAATAATTGGATAAAAAAAACTACAAATTAAAAATTAAAAACTATTTTATATTTAAATAATATTTAAGAATAAAATTATAAAAAAAAATTAAAAATTTCTATCTCATCTTATTTGACAGACAAAGGCATAAATTAGTAAACCCATGCACGTGGTAATGACAGCCGATATGGAGTATTAATTGTCGTAAGATACTTTTTACGTCGCACAAAATCCGCTTATGTATAATCAAACTTCTAAAAACAGAAAGAATCTAACCAATAAAATAATAATTATTATTATTATTTAATCAGAACTTGAGCAAGAATTTACCATGCGACTAAAATCGATCGCCGCGCCACCCACTTGCGAGAACTTTCCTGGAAGCATGCAGTGCTGCAGTCTGAAACACACCCCCCCCCGGGGGGCGGTAAAGCTATATATTTCGCACACTTACCGACACGCCTTCAAACAACGTCGTTCACAATCAGGAATTACTACTTAAGATCTAAAGAAACACGTACCTAATTTCCAAATATACTAAGTTCCGGACAGGGCTGGGTAGGATCATGGAGTCGGACTTGGCTGTCCTCGAATCCATTCGGCAGTATCTCCTCGGCGATTCGGAGACCACTGGGATTAGTTTTTACGCGGCGATGGGTTTAGATTATGATGCTAACAAGGTGGTTTCTCGGAGCACGGGTTTTACTGGTGTTCTTCTTGACCAGAGTAATTGGGATGGTGCATTCCCGTCGAAAGTGGAGGACGCTGGGAACGCTGTATTTTCCGGTGCCGTTAACTTTGGATGGGTTTCATCTGATGAGGTTGATCGTGCAAAGGAAGCAACGGTGAAATCAGAGCAACCGGAGACAAGAGAAGTGGCAGTAGCGGCGGCGCACGTGCATTACAGGGGAGTAAGGAGGAGGCCGTGGGGGAAGTACGCGGCAGAGATAAGGGATCCGAAGAAGAACGGCGCCAGGGTGTGGCTTGGAACTTACGAAACACCGGAGGATGCTGGGCTGGCTTATGACCGAGCGGCTTTCGAGATTCGCGGCTCCAAGGCTAAGCTCAATTTCCCCCACTTGCTCGGCTCGAATGAAGCCCAACCCATTAGAGTGACTCCCAAACGCCGCTCGCCGGCGCCGTCATCACCCTCATCAGATAGAGGGTCTCCGCAGCCGAAGAGGGGAAAGAGCAGTGGTGGCTCAGCGGCAGCAATAGAGACTTCATGCGAGCCTAAAGACACCTGGTGCTCATTGGTCGATGGATCGGTTGCATTGTGGCCTGTAGATCACTTGAAAAATGACATCACAAATACGTTTTTTTAATTAGCTCCCCAATATTATCAACATTTGTCTCAATCTGTAAAAAAAAAAAAAAAAAAAAATTGGTCAATTGTCATTAAGTAATCAATTTGATCACTGCATGAGACGATTCAAGGAACAGCAGTTCATAATGCGGAATTTTCAAGAGAAGAACTTGACATTTGTCCCAAAAAAAAAAGTTGTCAATTTCATGTTTTGAGCTCTAATTATGCATGTCTAAGGAAAATTACATGCGCCAATATCTTATTTGATTAGATTGTTTAAAGGGATTAATGCTTCTTCCCTTGCAGCTATATATATAATATATATCAAGTTTGGATAATTTGTTTATTTTTTATTGGTATCGAGTGTCCGAGAATAAAATCTCAACTAATTTTGAGATGCACAGATTTTTAGTAATGAGTTTTTCGTAAGTGCAATTCGGATAATTCAATAAAAAACTCCCCCAATCCGATAACTCCTATAAATTATTTGCCCTCAAGAGAATTCAAATTTTAGATTGACCAACATCTTTACCCTTTGAGCCAAGTCCTAGGTTAAAGTCTCGATAACTTATAATTAAAAGTGTAGATCTAAGCACTCTATGGTGACATACTAACCAACATTAAACAAAAATGTTTTCTTTATCTTCTCCTGAGCAATCAAACACGTCTTCTTTTTCTTTGATCGTGTTAAACAATTACACAAACATCACGGATATATGACAGCACTCCGATCTGCATCCCCATAGGAGCCAATTAGGTTAATCAAGTACTGACCAGATGGATTGCCACCAAAAAGAACAGGAACAAAGTTTCGATAAGATTGGTGAGTGGGTGATCCGTGGAATGTAGAAAGGTAGGGTGGGAAATCAAGTACTCCTTTGAATAATGATTTGATATTTTCACCTACTTTTCCGTGTATTATAATTTGTAGCACACGTGTCAAAAAAGAAAATTGTCAAAAATCGTCCTCATCACGATCAACCTCTCTCACCCCCTTAATGGGCCCATGGGGGGCCATACGTTTGAAAACAAGCTGTCTCCGACATCTATATAATATTCGACCATCCTATTAAATTAACTATGTAATAATAATAATAATCCAGACATGAAAAACACGTGACTAATTAAAGAATGCTACTTAACATCCTTTTCAACAAGAAGCTAACGAAAATAACATGACGGATTAATATTATATGGGAAAAGTGGTTAAGACACGGACCACGTCTTTTTCTACCCCCTTTTTTTTTTGCTTTGTTTAAGGTATGCTATTGACGTTGGATTGGTTCTGTTGGATCAATATCGTCATCCCTCGTGATGTAATAGCGAGAACGAATATGGCCACGACAGAACCTTGACTCGCTCATAGAACCTAAACCTTTAAGAAGACTAGCACAGAAACTCATTACCAATTACCATAGCCTCCCCGCAGTTTGATTTTAGGAAAAATCGAACATGTGACATATAGCTCATGCATACAAATTCGTCCTTACCACTTGGGCTATCCACAGGTGGGATTAGAAGCATAAATATTAAAAACACGGGAGATCAAATTCAAAATGGAGTTGGCTATCTTAAAAGATTTAGGATGGAAAAACAACAAATTCGATATGCAAACTAGATAACTACGAAAAAATGGTAGCTAAGACGATAAACATGAAACTAGCTAGGAAGCCAGAGAGAATCTGAATGTAGTATATAGTATAGAGAAAAACTTCACATAGGTATGTCCGTTTTTCTCTAATGGGCTCGTTTGGATGATAAAAGCAATTCAGTTCTCTTCAAATTCAAATCAAGTTTGCCATCCAAACAAACTTTCAGCTGAGTTTTCGTCCGTTTCAACTCATTTCATACTGTAGATAGACGTGACCGCCTACTTTAAAAAAAAAAAATCAATTGAAATGTGATAGTATTTATTATTTTGTCAGGACTCATCATAAATTTGATTATTTGGGGAGTGGGTCGGTAAGAATGGTACTGACGTACCGTGAATAGCCGATTTTAGAAATGTTGCACGTTTGAAATTATAGTTGACTGTGCAGGGATAGAACTGACACATGAACAATAGTTATGGTTGTTCCAATTATTTCACAATTTTTTATAAATATATCTAAACTTATATTAACATCCAAACACACATAAACTCATTTTAAGTGGACTCCACAAAACTCACTCAACCATCTCAACTCACTACTATTCATAAATAACTGAGCTCAGCTCAACATCTAAATGCAACCTAAATAATAGAGTCCAATTAAAACATGCCACATTGAACACACACCCAAATTATTGTGTGATGCAGTTCAGAGGATAAAACATTTCTTCTTCCCCGATGCTCTGCGTCCCCCCTTCTCTCTCTCTCTGAAACAATTTTTGCTGTTAACCATCGATTCGTTGTTAACTTTGTAGATTTTATTTCAATTTCTCACCAAGATATTCCTATACACTTATATTTGTTATTTCAGACCCCGAATGCCATTAATTTTTTTTCATTTCCATATCTTGAATGTTTACCAAAAACATTCGGGAGAAAAATTACGATTTTGTTTTCATTTTCTAGGTTTTCTCAGCAACCAAACAAACAACGCCAAAATTGAACTTAAGAATCTCCACGCATCAGCAACAATATGCTTCACCGAAAGTAGGAACCAAAATAAATTTTCCCTCATAGCCGCCATCGATGGACCCAGAGGAGGTCATAGAGCTATTTTATTTTTATTGATTCGGCTTCAAAATCTTCAAGAAACAACTACCAAATGTATAGAAACTGGAAAATATCTGGTTACCTCTATTCATTTGCTAAAAAACTCTGGTTTTACTTCTGTTCATTTGCAAAGAAATGAAGAGGAGAAGAGCCATAACAACATTATCAAGCATTTGCATAAATTCATTGTTCTTCCTAGTTACAATAGGTCTGGATCTCCTACAAAGGCGTACGGCTTGCGGCGGTTCAGATTTGTTTTCCATCTAAGGGAGGGGGGGTTTGTCGAAAGGACGTTTTTGTGGAAGGGGTGGGTGATTTCTGAAATTTTATTAATCTGCAAATGGTATGTTGCAAGCAGGTGTAGACTACATTTGTGTGAAATGCTAGCGTGGCAGTTTGTTATTGGTCTCCGTTAAACCCAATCTATCTGACGGACCTGCCCAAAGAGGGACTCTATAGTATATAATATATGCCAGCTATTTTCAACGCAAAACATATGGATTTAATAACAGCAACAAATGGCACAAGTTACCAAACTACATGGAAAAAACAAAAAAGAAAAAGAGCCGCACCACCAAATCAGATCTAGTTCTTGCCAACTCAGAAATGCAAGCTAGTGAATTTCAAAACATTAGTTTAAAGCAATCAATGACAAGTTCGCCAAGTAAACATTGCTCCCAAACACGGGATCATATCCCCTGCCAGAATTCCATGAACTGAATTAATCAGGCGGGTAGCCTAAATGACAACCCCATGAGCTCCCTCTATCCATGTGTTCAAGGTATCGGATGCCGCCTCCTGCATTTTCATATTGTTGATCAAACATTAGACTTTTTGGTATAATTAATTTTATAAACTGATAAATAGAATGAAACTATAATTAAGTCGCTTCCCCATTCGTTGATTAAGCCATACTTCTTCACATTGAATTAAAATGGAAACAAACAAAGAAGCTGAAAAGTTCAAATGTAACTTTTGTGCGCTGTACTATGACAATTAATTTAGGAGCCCATATTACTGATAAGAGTTGTTGCATAGGAAGCAATTGAAAAAAGGAGAACATTGACATAACCAATCGATTCAAGACTGGTGGTAAATAAATAATTAGTTGAAATAATAATGAAAACACACCATCATATCAAATCTTTGACCATGAATTCATTGATGCAGAATCACCGAAGTGAAGATGTATTAAATTACCTCTTTGGACGACTTCGGTCTTCCTCATAGTCCATCACTCCACCAGGTTCAGAGTAGATCTCCTCATGCCCTCGGAAGTCAACGTCGGCCTGCTTACAGTTTGTAACTTCTGCCACAACGTAAGTAAGACACATCGACCAACATATCCCCAACAATCAAATAAGCACTCTAATCTAATAACATTGTGGCTATGGGAGATAAAAAGAAGCATATCATAAAACACAGGCAGTTGTACAAACCAGAGGGCTCCAACTTTGATCGCCTAATGATTTTTTCAAGGCAAATTTATACCTCATTCATAAACCCTAAAACCATGGTACTCCCTGATGTTTTGATTTGTGACGCCCCCTTGGGCTTAGAAGAGGACCTAAAAATAAACAAAAATAAAAACATAACATAACTACAATTGTATCCCTCAGTTATTATGGAACGTTACAATTTTATTCCAATTCAGTTTCAATATCCAATCAACTCTCTCTCTCTCTCTAAAAAAAAACCACTTGGCCAAGTGATGTACGGCCAGTGTTTTAATCACAGATCGATTGCACCTAAAATGAGCATAGAGCAGTAAGTTAAATGAATATTTCTTTTTTGATTGAGTTAAATGATATTTCTAAAAGAATTAAATGGAGAAATAAGACAATTTCACTCCTATGGGATATCCTATCTTTAGCATTCAGATGTAATGTTTAAATGATGGAAAAAAACGACTCAAAATATGAAACTAGATTCAGCTGACCTTGAGTGAAAGGGACTTCTTTACTTCTTCCACCCTATCTTCAACCTCCTTCCGGTGCTTCTTGTCCAACTCACCCATACTATCAGCCCATTTAATCTTCTCTTGAATTGACAGGAGTAAATTATCCGATGTAGCCAACCTATCAACGTGTATAAATAAATTTTAGACCAAATACTTTTTATGATTAGTAGTAATATTACTTATAAAAAAATGATTAGTAGAAATATTAGACATAATACTGACAATTTTTTTTTTTTTTATCAGTAAAAGATAGATATTATATATATGAATGAAATAGGCATAGCCTTTGTACTCAGGAAGTATACATTGGAACTCCTAAATACAATCTAAGAACGATAAATTAAAGACAAAAAATCCTCAATATTATCCCCATGTAATACAATAGTGGAAAACCAACACATAAGAGTGTGAAAGAAAAAATTCTTCAACTCGGTTATTGTGCGTTTCTTATCTTCAAAGCACCGCGCATTCCGTTCCGTCCAAAGACACCACATTATACACAACGGAATCATCTTCAACACTACTGTCACTTGATGGCAACCTTGCAACTTTGATCAACAACCCAACAAATCCACCACCCTCATAGGCATAACCCAAGCAACATCTGTTAATAATATCGTATACCCTCTTGAGGTATTCCTTTCATTTAAATAGACAAATAATTCTGAGGTTACATAGATAGGATTTGGATAAAATCTCTAACTGACTAACTAACTAACTAACTAACTGACTAGCTGATTTTATCCAAATAAGTAATTTAAATACAAAAGTAACTTAAATACAAGATAACTAAAAGAAAACATATCCTATTTAGAGGACTACAGAAAACATTTCCTTTGATACCCTCCCTCAAAGTGATGCTAGTGAGTCAACTAGCAGCAATTTGCTAACTAGGTATTGATGCCGTTGTCGAGTCAAAGCTTTGGTGAAGATATCAGCTACTTGATGTTCAGTTGGCACATGAGGGAGAATGATGGCTTTAGACTCATAGGCATCTCGAATATAGTGACAATCAACCTCTATGTGCTTCGTACGTTCATGAAAAACTGGATTAGCTACAATTTGAATGGCACTTGTATTATCACCATGAAGAGGCGTGGGATGTGTCTTGTGCGAACCCGAGTTCAGAAAGAATACTACGCAACCACATAATTTCTGAACATGCAGCCGACATTGCTCAATATTCAGCTTCTGTAGATGACTTAGATACACAATCTTGCTTCTTACACTTCCAAGAGATAAGAGAATTCCCAAGGAAGACACACCATCCAGTAGTAGAGCGTCGAGAGTCTGGACTACCAGCCCAATCTGCATCACTATAGACAATCAAGTTAAGAGAAGAACCCTTGGGAAAAAACAGTCCACGATTAGGAGTTCCAAGTAGATAGCGAATAATCCTACGAACAGCTACAAAATGTAGATGTCGGGGAGAATCCATGAATTTACTAACAGTGTGGACAGCATAAGAGATATCAGGGCGTGTGATGGTGAGATAAATCAAGCTGCCAACCAACTTAAGATACAAGGTAGGATCCGAGAGGAGTTCACCTTCATCTTTCCTATACTTAACATTTACCTCCTGAGGAGTGTCAACCGGAGTAGTATCTTCCAATCCCCCTAACTGAATTAAGTCTTGAATATATTTGTGTTGATTGAGAAATAAGCCATGTGGCTGAGACCTAACTTCCAACCCTAGGAAGTAGGTAAGATCCCCAAGATCTTTCATGTGAAACTTATTATGAAGATGTTGCTGAAGTTTTTGAATCAATGGCCCATCTGAGCCAGAGATGATAATATCATCTGCATATACCAACAAAATTACTACTCCACTCTTGTGTAAAAATAAGGAAGCATCGTACTTACTTTGCTTAAAGGAAAACTGTAGCAAAGTATTACGAAATTTTTCAAACCAAGCTCGAGGAGCTTGTTTAAGGCCATACAAGGACTTTTTTAATTTACACACATCTGTAGGGAAAGAAATAGGCATACTAGATGGGAGTTTCATATAGATATCTTCCTTTAGATCGCCATGCAAGAAAGCATTCTTGACATCCATCTGACGCAATTGCCAGGATTTAGAAGCAGCAAGGGCAAGTAGCAAGCGAACAGTAGTCATCTTGGCAACCGGAGCAAAGGTCTCATCATAATCTATGCCATACTCTTGGCGATTTCCCAAAGCAACCAATCTAGCTTTGTATCGTTCTAGTGAGCCATCTGAACGAAGCTTAACGGAGTATACCCATTTACTACCAATGGGTTTAATTGAAGGAGGACATTGTACCACATCCCAAGTTTGATTATCCGCAAGTGCATCAAGTTCGGTTTGCATTGCTTGCTTCCAGCATTCATGTTCCATAGCCTGCTTGTAAGAAGAAGGGATAGAAATGGAAGATAATGTAGCAGTCATAGAAGTAGGGGAAGAAAAACCATACCGATCGGGTGGGTGAGAGATACGGGTAGATTTCCTAAGAACTTGAGCAACAGGAGCTATGGTGGGTGTCGGATCAGGTGCCGGAGGACGACAATCTTGAGAAGTCATAGAAGACTCGGCCAAAGGAGTGTTATGACGTCGAGTGTAGACAAAACCAGGTTTAAACCGAGTCATGGAAGTAGGATTTGGTTTAGGTGAGGGATCAGGCTCATCATTAAGAATTGAAAAACTAGGTGAGATAGGATCCTCATGAGAGAGGAAAAATGAAACAGGAAAGAAAATCCCGATGGCACAGAAGTGCCGAGAATCCTTCAGACAAAGTACGCCAATACACACGATGGTGTTGACTCCGATACACACGAGAGATGACAGTCACCTCTGAGATACCGAAAGAGAACCAAGAAGAGACGAAGTAGCTACGATGGCACAGAAGTGCCGAGAACACCCAGACGAAGAACAAGACGCGGGAGGAAAAAAAAATTCGAAGGCACGTTACTTAGTAACCTGCTCTTGATACCATGTTAATAATATCGTATACCCTCTTGAGGTATTCCTTTCATTTAAATAGACAAATAATTCTGAGGTTACATAGATAGGATTTGGATAAAATCTCTAACTGACTAACTAACTAACTAACTAACTGACTAGCTGATTTTATCCAAATAAGTAATTTAAATACAAAAGTAATTTAAATACAAGATAACTAAAAGAAAACATATCCTATTTAGAGGACTACAGAAAACATTTCCTTTGATAAACCCTCAGAAAGATCTCATCCCACAACATCCTTGTTACCTCACATTGTAGTAAGTGATGGTCCACCGATTCTCCATTTTTCTTACACATGTAACACCAATCCAACACTACACATCCTCTTTTCCTCAAATTGTCCGTAGTCAATATCTTCTCGAGAGCCGCACACCAAACAAAAAAAGCTACTTAAGAAGGCACACAGGACCTCCAAATATTCTTCTAAGGGAACGGAGTAATATCAAGTTGTGCTGTCAAGATGCTATAATATGCCCTAACTGTACATAACTTGTGGTTATTAGACCGCCATTTCAAACTATCTTTCTATGCCATAGTAATCTCCTTGGAATATAGTAAGCTGAAAATTTTTGAAACAATAGCTACTTCCCAATCATGAAAGTCCCTATTAAAGAATATTCCACTGGTGAGCACCATGCAAGAATAAACACACTTCTGCCACTAACACCTCCCTATTAACTGCAATACGGTATAAGGCCGGAAAAGCAATTTCCAATGCTTGGTCTCCACACCACACGTCCTGCCAAAATCTGATGCGAATACCATCACCAACTACAAAACGAATTTTATTTGCAAAACATGGCCACCCCTTCCTTGTGTACTTCCATAAGCCCACACCATACCCTCCTCTCACTTCTTTAGAGCACCAACCACCCCAAGCGACACCATATCTAGCATCAACAATATCCCTCCACAATGATTCCCCCTCCAAGTGATATCTCCAAAGCCATTTTCCCAATAGAGCTTTATTAAAATTTCTCAAGTTACACACTCCCAAACCCCCATTCACAACTGAGTCACATACAGTCTTCCATCTGACCAGATGAAATTTCTTCTCCTCCCCCATGCCTCCCCCTAAGAACACCCTAAAGAGTTTCTCCATTCTATTCACCACCCCTACAGGCAAAGGAAACGGAGATAAAAAAATATGTGGATAGATTCGTGAGAGTACTCTTAATAAGAGTGAGTCGGCCTCCTTTTGATAAATACATCTGTTTCCAACCAGCCAACCTTTTTTCTATCTTTTCCACTACCCCATCCCATATACCTCTATTCTTGAAAGTTGCTCCCAACGGAAGGCCCAGATATGTCATTGGGAGAGATGACACCTTACAATCCAATAGACTTGCTAAGCTTAGGATATTAGAGACCATACCCGCCGGAACCATCTCAGACAGATTCATCTTTAGCCCTGACACTGCTTCAAAGCAAAGTAACAATGCTCATATAGTTTGGATTTGGCTACTATTTGCTTCACAAAAAACTAACGTATCATCTGCAAAAAGAAGGTGTGAGATAATAATAGGGCCACCAGCTTTGTTGCCCACCTGAAAACCCGATAAGAAACCTCCCCCAACAGCAGCTTGCACCATCCTACTTAAAGCCTCCATAACTATAACAAATAAAAGAGGAGATAGAGGATCTCCCTGCCGCAGTCCCCGCAAGCTATCAAAAAAACCAGCCGGTGTGCCATTGACCAGAACAGAGAACCGCGCGGTTGAGATACAATGTCGCATCCATGCAATCCATCTATTCCCAAAACCACAGCTCTCAAGCAAGTATAAGAGAAATCCCCAATTCACATGATCATATGCCTTCTCCATATCAAGCTTGCACAAAACAACTATACCTCCCTCTCGTAATCTGTAATCCAAACACTCATTTGCAATAAGTACTGAATCCAGAATTTGTCACCCTCGAATGAATGCGTTTTGTTACTTGGAAATAATATGTCCCAGTACCGGGCTTAGCCGGTTAGCGAGAACCTTCGAGATAATCTTATAAATGCTACTAACCAGACTTACAGGCCGAAAGTCTTCAATAGTCAAAACCTCGTGTTTCTTAGGAATGAGAGCAATAAAAGTCGCATTAAGGGATTTTTCAAACTTTTGGAAGGAGTGAAATTCATTGAAAACCTGCATAACATCACCTTTCGCAATGTCCCAGCAAGTTTGAAAAAAAACTCTTTGGAAAACTTTTATTTAAGATAATTGTTCTCATATCTTCAATAAAAACTTAGTAAATAATAAAGCCGGGTAAATGCTGTTTGAACCAGAAACATACCAGTTTGACAGTGTCTGTATCATGCCCCCGAGTTGACCAGGTCTCAGATCCCTCCCTGCTGCAAATTGAACCTGCAATACACAAATATAAACAAATTTGAAAACAAATAAAGAAAAAACAAAAAAGGCAAAAAGTAGCAACTTAAAGAGAGACAATGGCAATGAGCTCAAACCTCAAAGCATCTTCGCAACTGATCCAGCTTCCCTCTGACTATGCCCTAATAGCAATAAATATCAATGCAACATCAGCACATTCTCATCATGCCTTCTCTCCATCTTACCCAGTTATAGTTATTATGTCTGAACTACTTGAAGATATCATCTGTAAAATTACGAATGAAATTGATGCTAAGAATTGGACGACCAGAATGTCCTCAATGCTGTGTGGGAATTGGAGTTCTGATTAGGGGCATTATAGTTTACTCAAGTGAGATGGGATCATCCAAAGAAGAAGGTTTATTAATTTATTTAAATGAAGTGGGATCACAAGAAGTTTGTGTTCGGTAAAAATTCCTTAATTGGTGAACTCATTAAAAACAATTGGACCTACCAAATTATTATGCTTTCTGCATATTACTTTTCAAAAAAGAGTTATGCCTTGCGCATATTCAAAAGAATTATGCCTCGTACTTGGGCTATGCCTTTTCCATTAATACAATTGCTTACTTATTAAAAACAAATATTCAAAATCATGTTAATATATATGACAAAAGGTACTGTTATTTGATTTATCAATTATTTTAGTAAAAAAATTGATGTAAAGAGCAAACTAGCATTAGAAAGGCACTAGGTGCAAAGCACAGGCTCCAGTGTAAATAAGTGACAAAAAAGAGTAACCATCATAACGTGATTAGAGCATTTGAACACTGTTTCTGGGCATTGAAAGTATGATATTATGCAAACAACATATAGTTACACTTCATCATGGAAACATACCATACCTCGGAAAAAAATCTAAAACAAATAAAATAACTATAAACTTCAATTTTGATGATATTAACTAACTACTGTAGTGATTATCATCCCACCGAATATACAAACCTCTATAGAAATGAGAACCCTGTTTCCCCACCAGACGACCGAGTTTGCGCAGCAGTTAAGATCATGTCCCAATATAGTAGGTCATTATAATAGAACAGCGACATGGAAATAGGAAGGAAGAATACCTACCGCATACATGCACTCATTGATTAGGAAATCTTCAAGTTCACGTACATTTGTAACATCTAACTCCTTCATTAGTTGATCGTAGGGTAGAACCTGAGAAAGAAATAAAACACCTAGACTCAGATGAACAGGCATGAGAGAAAGAAGACACCTAATACAACAAGGGAACACATCTGAATTACTATTACCTATATGGGTCTTCCCCATAATTTATGTACGCAAGAGGCACACAGAAAACGTGTGCAATGCATCCGGAAGAAGTTCAACAGAAGAGGAAGGTTGAAAATAAAGATTCCAGAATAATAAAAAAGAACAAGTAAATCAGAAATATCTCAATATCTAATCTGGGAATACCTACAAACTATTTGCCAAATCTGCCCAGGATTCAGGGCAATGAAGCCTTAAGTGACATGAATTTCTTGCAAATAAAAGAACAAACAAGTGATAAAATCTTCCTTAATAAGAAAGGGTGCTGCAACTCAAAACTCTCACCTTAACTTTGATTTAATACCATTCCAGCATTTAACCAGAATTCATTTTTCTTGCAAAAAGGACCTTGGATCGAAAACTATCCCTATATATCACAGGAATCCTAGCCAAGCAACCTGTCTGAACTAGGTTGCAAGTTGACTTCCGTTTCAGGAAATATTTAAGATGACTAAGGCCTTGTTTGTTTACACAAACCATTTCATTTCATCTTATCTCATCTCATCATTACAACTTTCCCAAACTCCCACACAAAATACAATAAATAATTCAACTTTTTCAAATCTCAAAACAAAAATTATATTAAAAAATTATATTCTAACAATATTTTATTTAACTTTCAACTTTCATCACATCTCATCTTATCTCATCTATGTAAACAAACGAGGCCTAAGATTGTTGGAAATAAAAAACATGGCACAGTAACCATTATCACTCAGTCAGGCAGGCAAATTAGCCCGTTCAAAAATATATATTTTTAATAAATTCAAAGAATTTGGAAGTTAAGGATGAATACCTTGTTTGTCTCAGCCAGTGTTAGTACAGTAAGTTGTTTCAGTTTGAGGATTTGTTCAGGGACCAATTGCGGAAGACGGCCAGAGATACCTACAACAAAAATTTCAACAAATTATGTCTTGCAGAAGTTCTTTCATAATTTCCTTGTATCTCTAAACTAGACATGCTCATGTATATGTCCTATATACCTGGGCCCTTTTGTATCTCTGTTGATCTATAAAAATTTGATTACCGATCAAAAAAAAAAAATGTCTTGCAGAAGCACAGCTCAGAGGTAAAGCTAAAGGGCACAAAATTATTAAAACATTAATAGAACAAATATTACCATGATAATATCCAACGAGCTTTCGTTAGTTTATTGCCATACCATTCACTATGTTGTTTCCCTTTGTTAAAGTAAACAGTTGTAGACCCAATGATTTCACAAGACATTACATACTCCTCAATGTTCTGAGAGTTCATATAGCTTAAGGTGAAAGGCAGTGTCTTGTAGTTTAAACATTCTAGCTAGCATCTGGCTGGTATTTGGGGAAAAAGGTAGGAACAAAAACTAATAGATCACGAGGGCTGGCACACACCATCAAGCATATCAACTTTGTTTCTAGAGATTACATATCATCCTCTTGGGTTCTTAAGTCAGCTAATTATTAATTATATAAAATTATTGGGAGACTACCATCTGTGATAAATCTTCACATTTATCTCATATTTTAAAAAATATGGATATGCCAAATATAGATTTGACCCGAAAATGAACATTCAAACCTCTTTTTCCCAGAAACTCCGAGGAAAAAAAAAACAATAGACCAAATGTCCCAACTAAGAGCAAAAATATTTTTTTTTTATTGGCACCGAGTGTCCGGGAACAGTGTCCCAACTAATCCCGGGGGTGCACAGGCCCTTGACAAGGAGTTTCCTGCAAGTGCACATCAGGGTAATTCAAGGGAAAAATCCCCAGTTCGATGGCCCCTTAAAATTGTTTGCATCCAAGGGGTTTCGAACCTTAGACTTGGGGGAGCATACCCCCAAACCCAAAGCCTTTATCACTTGAGCCAACCCCTAGGGGTTAACTAAGGGCAAAAACTCACTGAAATTATTATAGTTGCAACATAAAAAAGAAAACTGAAAAGCAACAAAATTAAGGACATTTTTTTTACATTTTACAGGCCACTTCTCAAAACCAGGAAGTGAGGCACTTTATTCGCCTTTCCTTCATGAAATCTGACAGGGAAAAAAAAGGAGAGCTTGTTTTCTTCTCTTTTTCTTTCTTTTAATGCCCCTGCATCTTACACACTCCCTCAAGTTATCACGTACCATGACTTTCAAGAATACCATGTATGCAGCATGTGACCCCACCCACATTGACAATGTTCAACTAATGAATTCTACATGTGCAGATAACACCCTATCCCCATCAATACAAGTACCAATAAACCTGCCTAAACTCATCTTTTAAAGAGATAGTCATTTAATGCTGTCTCTTGTACAGAAAGAAAAAATAACTTATCACAGTTATCGTTAGAAGGTTACCTCACTCTTATAATCATATCATAATTTAATGAAAGTTGTTATGAGTCAAACCAACAGTTAGGGAGCAACAAAAAGTAACGCAAATAATAAAATCAAGCAAGATTTAAAATGCTTACGTTTGTAATCACTCCAGGTGCCATGAGCAAACAAACGAAGCACGTCAAGGTATACAGAATTTGTCGTTCCTTCAACCTATACACGTTTATAGTTAAAATCCAGAAATGAACTTACTTCAAACTGAATAACCTGATGCCTTGAGGCCCTCAACCCAACAATATCAAGAAAAGGGAAAACTACAATCACAAGCAATAATAAAGAATAAAACCTTTCCAACAACACAAGAGTGACGAAATGAATCAAATGGAGCATCCAAAAAACAAAAGAATCCCATCATGCAAACATGTTACCAAAAACAATTGAACGAGAACAGATCAGTAAGACCATTATTAATCTACACTATCTACTTACAAACTTCTTGACAATGGTTCATTAGATAGAACGAAATATATAGCAGAAATGTCATTTACCATCATAACATTTCAGAATCCTCTGTTTTATTCTTTTTTTTAGCAAAGGAATAACTTCAACAATATTCGGCACTCTCAAATAAAAATGAGAACAAAGCCATCAAATTCACATAAATTCATCAATTATACCGCGAACGAACCCGAGAGCAATAATCAAAAGAGAATGCTAGATCTAACATAAAGCCACAAAAAAAAAAAAATGGAAAAAGGAAAAAAGGTGACGCAACAAAAGGTAGTCAAACATTAATCGGCATCAAATGAACCTTTCTTTTCTAGCTTTTGCCTCGGCACCAATTCTCACGGAAACCTACCCGTGAAAAACTCCATCATAACAAAAAGAAAATACATGCTAAAAGAAGATTAAATCAACAAATAACAGGTCATTGCTATGTATCGATCCACGAATAATAAATATCGGTATCAATTAAAGGAAAAAGAAGAGCACATGTTTTTTCCAAAAATCACGATTATTAATCTCTTTCCATAATTTTCTCGGCAACCAAACAGAGCAGAGAGCGGAACACGAACCTGGAGGACGGAGGGAACGGTGAGAATCTCGGAGAAGGCAAAGAGGGAAGGGTGCGAGGTGGCCTCGGCGACGAGAGGCCCAAGGGCCGAGCCCTGGAGAGCCGACGCTTGCTTAACAAAGTGGTCTATGAGGTCTGCTTGCTTTTCCTCTATGTCCATGCTTTTTTGCTTTTCGTTTCCCGCAAATGAAAAAAAAAAACAGATTAAATTCTACAAAACTGAAATCAATCAGCGATGAAAAGCGTGTCTGTGAGAAAGGTGAGCGAGAGGTTAGGGTTTATCAGGGTTCGAAGTTTGTGAGGTGGATGAGGATTTTTGGTTTGAGGGATCTGTGCAGAGTCCAGAGTCCAGACTACGTACTGTACTACTCTGCTACGCAGAGTTCGTATTCGGAGAGTCTGAGGGACCAGTCACGATCCCTTGCCTCTCCTTCTTTGGGCTGGTTTTAATTAACTTTTTTTTTTTTTTTTTAATTTTAATTTTTTTTAAGTTTTCGAAAGAAAAAAGTTAAAAGAATTTTTTGCTAAGGAAGCGTCATCCAATTTTATTGATTTGATATAATTTTAAATGAATTAAATAAAATATTATTAGATTAAAAATTCTATACACCACATTATTATCTTACTTTCATTCCATTATACATGATGTGGCACATTTATTACTATTGAATTATTATGTATTAAATAATTATTTATCAATAATGATAAATATACCACATTTCATATAATGGGATAGAAATAGAATTGTGATGTGATGTATGACATTACTCGAATTTTAAAAAATTATAATAATAAATTAAGATGAGTTAAGATAAATTCTAAATTCAAACAACCCCATTCATGGTGAAAGAAACAAACATGAGCATGAATGAACCTTATTGAGCTTATTACTAAGTTACGTTTTTATGTTTAGAAATAACTAATTTATTATTTGAGCAGGTTTGGATCAGTTCATGGTTGCTTGATTTTAAGGAAGAGAAACCTTTAGTTCACAAATGAATATTATAAAAATAAATTTATAATATGTCGTTATTTCTTGTGACATGTCATATTGTAAAACTATTTTTATTATAAAAAAAGTTTGCTATATCACATAAAACTAAGCTGATTTAAAAGTTTTGGTTTGTAAATTTATATGTAGACCTGACACTTTTCTTTAACAAAATATAATATTTATATTATATCTTATAACATCATTTAAAAAATTTAACAAACAAAGTTTGTATTTTTGTAAATATTTATATTTAACACAAAAAAATATATATATGTATATGACAATATTCACAAGATTAAAAACACACGCATAACATCAAAGACATGACTTCCTATTATTACTTTACACATTTAAAATAGTTTCATCATAAAATTAAAGATAATTATATAAAATAGTAAATATTTGAATTTATATAAATTTATATCAGTTGAATTAATTTTATACGAATTGTATTATTTAATAATTAATTGTAATTTTATATTCAACAGAAACTTGTTTAAAAAGTTAATCGAGTTTAATTAAAAAAATACTATTTATTATTATTTTAATAATCATTCTTTAATATCAATTAATACGAAATTTAGAAAATTGATACACAATAAATAGGATTAGTCAAAACAGAAAACGGACTATATAATATATATGAGAGAGAAAAAAAAGGGGGGGGGGAAAGAATAATGATAGAGCAACTGCTGGGCTCTATGTGTTTTTTTTTTTGGTCGTTCTAGACCCACCGCTGGGGCTCCCGCTAATGTGTTTTTTTTATCATTTTTTACATATATTTTTTTAATATTTAAAAATATTTAAAAAAAATCATATCATTATTAAAAAGTATTTTTTTAATAAAAAAATAAAATTAAAAAAAAAATCCCAGTGAGAGCCCCAGCGGGAGCTCCTAACAGAAAGACTAGTATTTCCCTTTTTTTTTATGTGTTTTTGTTAATTTCTTTTTTTATATAGATTTTTTTAATATTTAAAAAAAATCATATCATTAAAAAATAATTCTTTAATCAGAAAGAAAAAAAAAATCATTAAAAAAGTAAAATAAAATACTTAGAAAATATTTTTTAATATTTTTTTTTGATTAAAGAATTATTTTTTAATAATGTTTTAAATTTATTTTAATTTTTTTAAATATTTAAAAATGTTAAAAAAATCTATGTAAAAAATAAATTTAAAAAAAAAGACATAAAAAAACACATACTATGCCAGCGGTAGCCCACGCGGTGGGGCTAGCATTGTCCAAACGGAAAAATGACGAAGCAGTACTGATTCCGGCAACAGCAACAGAGCAGCAGTTCAGGCCACAAACAACGAAGCTTCGGCCTATAACCTTCATCTTCTCCTCCTACTCTATCTACTTCTCTCGAGTTGTAAGCTTCATTTCACACCTTATTATCTCACAATCGCGTTTTTTCCTCTCATTTATTTCTGAACATGTTCATGTTCACCTCCAATGTATTTGTTCTAGTGATACTGTTTATTTGATTTTTTCCCTATACTTTCTGATTGTTTCCCGAGAAAACGTGAGGACAAATGGGAAAATCTAGAGAAAAACAGAATTCTGATACGTTTCCTTTTTGTCTTTCTTAAATTGTTCACCAACCATATGGCGCATTAGTTGCACTTGTTACTTAGTACTATTCTGATTTATAGCTTGCTTGGGCTTGAAATATGCTGGAAATTAGTAACAATGACTTTAGACTCTAGCACTGTTCTATTATGAAATGGCTTTGAATTTTGATTCTATTGACTCATTATGTTGTGTGTTACAAGATCCTAGCATTTTAGTTGAAAATAATGGCAAGGATTTAAGAATTGGTTACTCTGGAAAATCTAACGAATCTTGATTTGATACGTACGTGTCTACATAGTACATGCGTGTTGTCGGAGTATATATCGAATTTTATGATTTTATAATTTTTAATAAATCGGAATTGTTCTATGATGTTGGTCTAGAGAATACTACCAACGGTTAACCATATTGCTAAAAGTGTCAAAAAGGGCACATGAAAGATGACAACATTCATTTATTTGTAAGAAGGTCTGTGAGGAGATCTCCGTTTATTAATCGTGGTATGATTTATTAGCTGCAAGCCTGCAAAAGCATGCAGTATACAATTTTGGCATGATGGTCGTTCTTTTGCTATTGTTAGTAATTCAGTGAATATTGTTGATTTTGGTTTTGCATGTATTAAGGTTACTTTGCCCGTTGGGCTGCTCTCCGGAAGCTTCTCTAGCAGTTTCTTGATTGTGAAAGAAATGCAGATGGAAAAGCTCGCACAATGAAACAGATATTATCACTTGGAGCTGACTTTGATACGACATTTTCTCAGTTGCAGGTTCCTGAGTTTCTTTGTGATCTCATGATAAGTTTTGCACATTATGAAATTAAGGGTTGCATTTATTTCCCAGAATCCCAAATGTTTTATCTCTTACGATTTGTTTGTTATATGCTTTAAATAGATGTGAAATCTAATGAAATTTTGTAAATTGTTGTGCTGTAAGTTAGTTTCAGGCAAGTGATACTTTCCCCCTCTAAAGGTTAATGTCTGAGGTATGATTGGGTTTTTTTTTTTTTTGGTGGATGAGAGGAAAGTACCATCTCTATTTGTGGAACTGGATTTCAAATAGGTGCAAATTTAACAAATTAATTATTATACCACGAGTTTGGTAGCAATACACTAGCTTAGTTTTTTGGCTTGGTTTTTATGTGTATAGCATGGGGAAGAAGCTTATGTTAACCCATCCATTCCAGCAAGATCCAATCTTCTTTTACTTCAGTTGATAGTTAGCCATCTGTCTAAAAAGGTAATGACAGTTGCCTACAGCTTGATGTATTGCACTAAATTTATTTATATCATGCAAGAAAGTTGTATGGTCCTCTTTGGATAAGTGGTTCTGTGGTCTTTGATTGTTAGGGAACCAGTAAAAGGGCGGAACTTATGGAAAGTTATAGTCAGTTGAGAGACAAAGTTAGTGGAGCAGCATCACTCTCAAGAGGTAGCCCTGTGGATTCTTGATTGAATTTTTGCTTAATGGGTTTTATCTGTTTTGAAATCTCATAATTGACCATTTCTTTTATTGTTATGTATAACACATGGTAATGACATGGTAAAAAAGGGGAGAAAATTGCAGGAAAATGGCACCTTAACATCTGTGCTTAACATATTGCCATATAGATCGTTTTCCTTTCGAGAAGAGAAAAAGAAGATGTGGGGTGGGGAGGCAAATGTGTCAATTAAGTGTAAAATATGGTTTATTGTGATTTCAGGAATTGAGTTTAGTAATTACGAGAAATGTTTGCTGATGTTCATGGTAGATTTCAATATCTTTACCTGAAAATGTGGTTACTATGGACTATATAATTATTATCTTCTTCTTTATTGTTACTTATCAAAAAAGGTATCTTGATTATTGCAACGATAGTTATTGATGAAAATTTGTCACTGGCCTCTGTACTTTAGGAGTGCTTATGCCATTCTGGTCATCTGACAGTCAACTAACCTCTAATATACTCTTCTGTACTAAATTATGGTGCACGGTATACATACTTTTTTTCTGAGTAATGGAAGATTTTATTGAAAAGGGCAAAAGGAATAGCCTATGTAAACAGGACATATACAAGAGAACACCCAAATATAAATATAAAAAGTGACAAGGAAAACGTGAAAACAAGTGTATATTCTTTTTTCTGAAGTATTTGTTTGATTGCCATATATTGTTTTTGGTCTTACAACATTAAAGCAAGATGGAAAGATTACTTGAACTTCATTCTTCAATACAGTAGTAAGCTATGGCCAGCTACTGTAAATGAATTTCAGAGTAGCAGTTTTCCACAAGATTACTAAAGATATTATCAGATAAAGTCATCTGCCACTCATTAATTGTGATTGTGAAAACTGAGTTTGCACTGGAAACAGATGACATCTGGGCCTCTGGCCTCTCATCTTGGAACTTGAGTGCTGATGAGGAGTTATGTTATGTGATCTTCTTTAGATATTATCAAAAGAGAAATATTCATTGAACTGACTGCTGAAAACAAATAACAATTTGATGTTTGAGCAACAGATTGTTTAGAATGTGTAGGAATCCTTATGTGCCCCCCCAACAAAATCATAAATATGACTGAAATTCAGCGATGGAAATTTAAATTACCTCTTTGCAATACATTAGCTATCAAAGACCCCAAAACAGTGGTCATGAGTTTGTTTGATCTTGGCTGGAAACTAGATTTGTGTTCACTCATTTTGCACTTTTCCCATATTAGCTGACTGAATCTGAGTATGCCATTGGACTTCCCATTTGGTTTGTTATGTATTGGTGCCAAGTGCAGAGAACTGCAGTGGCTTTTCAATCAATCATACACTTGTTGGAAATGAATTGGCCATTCTATTTTATGATTTTCTTCTATAGTTACGCCTACAAATGCATCTGTAACTTAAGCTCTTTAAAGTTTGTTGGACATACATACAATTGGGCATTTAAACTGTTCGGCTAAAACTAGTGTTCATATCTTGCTTTGCAGAGAAAGGAGATGGGCTTTAGTCTACAACTTACTCCCCATTGATCTGCGTGATAGACAAAAATTAGTTGATATCATAGCTATGGCTTATATGGATCCCAGGTATGATGCAGATAAGCTGATTTCATCAAGCCCCAAAGTGTGGAGGAACCCTCGAAGACAGAACAGAGAATACAACATAAATCTCCGTGGCACAATGGTTCTCACCATTGGTAAATAATGACGGAGCTTTGGTCGTTACATGAGCAAAACAGAAGAAGATAATAGAAAACTGCCCAATTTTTCAGAAGCATAAAAAACACAGTAAAAATTTAATAAGAATGCGTTTTAACAAACCTAGATCCAGATTCAACCCAGGCTATAGTTGTCTGAACTGCAAAAACATTTTCTACTCATTCCTTTTCTTTGACTTTAGGTTGCCAATTTTTTCTTGGCACTCCTGGCTTCTTCTGATTGCCATTCATATCATAGTATTATATGGCTGCTTAAAATATTATGAAAAATATGTTCACATATAGGTCATTTCCACCCCCCCCCCCCCCCCCCCCCCCCNCCTCAGTATTTGTCCTGTTGCTTGTTTGTAACTGGTTTTCGACATGATAGAGTTTTGCAAGTGAGAGTTTTACAGAAATTTCACTTCTGCGGATCTGCCTTTCTTGTTGCAATCCAACTTATCCTACTTCAACTAACCAACTTGATGTTATTCTTTGTCATGTGTCTCTTAACAATGAAATTTGTGCATGACAATGTTCCAGTTTTGTGCCAATATTCGAAGATCATCAATACATGCAAGAGTCTTCTTGTCTTATATGTTTTTTTCCCATGTAATAACCTCATATTATATGTTTTATCTTTCTCTCTCTGAAAGGTAGGTGTGATGCTTACATACTATAACTTATTTTATAATAATAATCGTTAATTTAGATCATTTTAGTGCAATCATTAATTTTGACCTATTTGTATGTAAAGGCGAAATTGGTTGTATCTTCTGAATTTGTTAATCATTATCTCTGCATTTAATATATATATTTTTAATCCATTTTTCAAGTTCTCTTAGTGCTACAGACAATTTGTTTTAGCAAGTTTGATGTGAACAAGAGTTACCAGTAAATTGTAATTTTTGATTGATTCTAAAATGTGATTCTCGAGTGAATGGATATATATTGCTAGCGTGAGTATTTTGGAAGTAGAATCTCAAAACTTTTGATTCAGGTAATCAATGCCTGTGATTCTCTGTGCCATTTCTGCTCGAGAATACTTCCCTTTTATATATATATATATATATATTTATATAACCGTGGATGTCGTTCTGCACACACCTCGACTAATCCCATGTTGAAAGAAGTATCTATGCTTCCTGCCCATATATATATATATATTTATATAACCGTGGATGTCGTTCTGCACACACCTCGACTAATCCCATGTTGAAAGAAGTATCTATGCTTCCTGCCCTTAGGAACTTTTTGAAAAGGAGGATCTCTGCCTCGTGCTGTTGGGAACTTTTCTTTCCCTGATTTTAGCTATACCCTGATTCCTTTGATCGATTTTTTTTTTTTTTTTTTTTATTGTTGTACCAATATCCTATGTTTTTTAGATAATCGAATCACATCTTCTTTATGAGGTTCTAAGAGCATTGGTAGTGGTTTCTTTATCTTCATCTTTTAAATCATCTCTTTTGAAGAATGATTTTGAAGATGAAGAAAAACTCCCACATTGGTTTGTGTATATTTAAACCAAATAATAATAAAATATTCATTATTTTATAATATTTTTTCCCTATAAATCTGGATGCGTCTATTTTATGCATGTAGATGGTCTACTATTAATCTGGATAGTCTTATAAATTCAAGTCAAATTCTACTACCAAGTCCAATAATTTCAATAGACCGTCCAACTCAAAGAGAGCCAACTCCAAGTCCAATAAATTTCTGAAATACGGGAGTAGAGAGAACAAGACACGGGAAGGAGAAAAGTTTTATGAAATACGCGCGAGAGAGAGAGGAAAGTCGTTCGGACGGAGAGAGAAAGAATATTAAAAATAATATATGAAGAATAAACAGTGGTTCTTCATATTTATTTGAAGAATCACTGTTTATAGTTATCTAAAATTATAGAGATAAAGAATCAAATGTAGACTTTTTTAAAGGGAGATTCTTTAAATTTCAAGATAAATATGAAGATAGAGAATCCATTGCTAGTGCTCTTAGAGCAGTAGCAGTGGTTTCTCTATCTTCATCTTTATCTTTAAATTTGAAGAATTTGTCTTCAAAAAGGTTTGCATTGGCTTCTTCATCTTTATATTTTTACATAACTATAAACAGTCATTCTTCAAATATGAAGAAGCATTATTCATTATTCAAACATTATTTTATTATTATTTTTCTCTCATACACATTAAAATTAACTTTGTAAAATTTATATTAAAATAATTTTGATATATAAAATTTGTATTAAATTGATAATACAAAGTGGATACTAATTGTAAAATTTATATAAAAAATAATTTTAGAAAATAAAAAAATAATAATAATAATAATTTATTATTTTTTGGTTCAAATTTGCATAATCCAATGTTAGAATCATTCTTCAAAAAAGATAATTTTAAAGATACATATAGAAAAACCATTACTAGTGCTCTAAAGTTTTTTGTTTCTAGCATGATGTAAAGGGTGCTTCTTTCCCTCTTTCTTTCTCTGTCTTCTTTTTTCTACACTTTAAAACTTCCTTGTAAGAGGCTCATCTGTGACGTTTGTAACTTTGTTGAATAGGATTGAACGGCTGGATTTGTTAGATGAATTTGAGGAGTGACACATGATGCAGGCAAGTCAACCTAATTTGGTTATAAAAGAAAAAGACGAGGGCTTAGATTCTTTGTACGTAGCAACTGAGAGTGGGTAAGCCTGGGCCGAATAGAATTTGGTCCTCCCTCTCTCCTGTGGTCCAGATGTGTAGGCTTGGTAGTACCCAACAGTTCAGTTGTTGCAGCGCTAGCTCACTGCTGTGGGGAGGTTAGCACATTGCTTAATACAGTTGGCTGAGAGACCCATACTGCCTACTTAGCCACTATTCTTGTTAGTTTTGTTATTTTTTCTGTTATTTTTTAAATTTTTGTTTCAATTTCTGATTTTTAGGAGTACTATTGTCTTGCTTACGCAATCAACAGTGTCATGGTACGGCTTTAACAGACTCGGACATTCTCTGCTATCTCGCCTTTTATAAATTCTTTTAATCTAAAAATTTAAATTGATGAAAAGATATAAATTTTATTATTTATTTTATATCAACATTTCTTCTCACTTATGGACCAGACTCTCCTTCAATAAATAAGCCTAACACATAGAATATTTAATTAAATATGGTAGAGTACAGAATCACAATTCGAACTTAAGAACTCTACTCTGGTACTAATGTTAGATAGTCATGAGCCTTTCTCAATTCCAAAAGCTAACTCAAGAGATGCGACTTTCTCTCGTACCTATAAACTGACCACCAGTCCCTTCCATAACCGATATGAGACAATCCAAATAATCGTGTTGAGTCTAGCTCAAATGTGAGATTTTTTCTCACACTTATAAACTGACCATCAGTCCATTCCACAGCTAATATGGGACAATCCTAATAATCTCCCCTTCATATATCGGATCTTGGGTTGGAGAAGCAACAACCTATTTTTTCCGCAGACTATTGGGCCTGAGTAAACTTGGACTATAATATCAGTATTGGGTGATATTTAGAACATACACGGAGGAGAGAACTACATCAGAAAGTGTGGTATTTAACCAATACAACTATACAAGAGATACTGATACTTCTTTGCCAGATAATAAAATATGAACTTATTGTAGTAGTGATATATCCTTTGGAATCAAGTTGATATTTCCGAGGGCAAGGATCGGTACCATCAACAATGATGATCAAATCAAGACTACGAAAAATTAAAAGAAATTGAGAAACCCAAGGAAGATAATATGAGCTGTCAAGCTTAATTGAGATCATAGGAGCAAGGTTTGGGGCTGAAAAAGGAGCTGCACGAGACAAGGAGGAAGACGAGACCAAAGTAGGATCAGAGAAGAGTTGTGAATTATACAATCTTGATATCATGTGAAATTACTATTTGTCTCAAAAATTTAAACTGACGAGAATGTATAAATTTTATTATTTATTTTATATCTTAACGCTTTCCATTTTCAGCCATGTGATTTTCTTTCAACTCCATCTATTTGTTGTCACGGTCATGCATTCTGAAATGTGATATTTGTTATTTTATATTAAATATATTTTTTTATAAAATAAAATATTGGTGGAAAAAATTGCATCACGTTTATCAAATGTCCATGATAGTTTTTGAACCATATTACTGCATGTAATGTATCGATCCCTGAATTTAGTGAACACCCTGCTTGCTAGTGGATGGTCGCGATTGTTTTGTGATGGTGATGCAGCTAGATCATTATGTTTTGAATATATCATATTTACAAAAGAATTATATAAAATAATTTCATAAATGAACGTGGTTTCATCTTATTTATTATATTTATTTTATAATAAAAATAATTTTATAATATAACAAATCATATTAAATTAATCAGCTCTTAAAATTATTTTTATGTAATTTTTTTATGATGATTTTTTATAATGTTATTCTCGTCGGCTATATACATGGCAAGATATTATCGCTTTTCTCTGTCCTTTTCTGTTCTTTTTGGGGATTGGGGTATGGGATGCCGGAAGGTAGTTGCCAGTGTAAGACATGACACTTTTTCTCTTTGGTTTTCCTTTTAAATTTCAGGGTCTTTTTGGGGATTTTGGTTTTCCAAAAGAACAGCAGCACGTGCTTTAAAGCCTTCACCAGCTCCCCCGTGAGGGCCTGTAGATACACCATAAAACATATTTTTATTGGCAAATTTCGTTAAATAATAGTATCAACGAACCACTTGCGACTGGCACGTGCCAGTCCACCAAGTTGGAGTTTGTCAGGTAAAGAAGGATCTCTCAACTGGTAGTTGGTCTAAACACTGAAGGCTCCATAAAGATGATCAATGCGTTTTTGTTTTGTTCGACTAGGCCCCGTTTGGCTAAATTTAGATCCAACTCAGTTACGTTTAATAATATTTAAACACTTAATTTTTAAATTATTAAATTCAAAATATTTTTACACGTAAAACTTACAATATTTTTGAACTTAACATCTCTTTATACATAAATCCACAATTTTTTTTAATTTCTTATAAATATATATAAATTTATCTTAATATTTAAATACATCTAAATTAATTTTAAGTAGATCTAACAAAATTCACTTTATCATTTTAATTTATTACTATTTATAAAAAATTTAATTTATCTTAATTCAATTCAACATTTAAAGGAGACAATTCAACCCATGTCAACTTACCTCTACGTCAAAACGGAATCTTAAAAAATAGATTTTAAGTAGAAAATAGATTTTTTTTTATCTCAACATCCAAAAAATACAGTAATAGAAAATAGATTTTTTTTTTAACCATTGCTATCTCCTGCCTGTGTTTCTTTTCTTCTGTTTTTGAAGTCTTCTCTGCTAGCTGTTCTGCAGAGAAAACTGTTTTGCAGAGAAAACGTGGTGGGCTCCACACAGCACCAAAATATGTCTCAATTTATTGGCTTTGTGGGGTCTGGGCCATGTGGAGAAGTAGAAATATAACTTGCATGGTTGTTTCTTTGCAACTTGTAGTGTCACTTTTCATCTTATCAGTTTCCTCGCTGTTTCGTTTTTGGATTTAAGTTTAGTTAATATTAAAGTTGATTATTGAATAAAATGTTATTTTTAATTTATTTTTATTTTAAAATTTAAAAAATTTAAATTATTTATTATATTTTATTTAAAATTTTTAAAAAATTATAATAATTAGATTAGATTAGATATTATATAAAATAAAATGAGATAAATTTTAAATCCAAGTGAGACCTCAAACGCCAATTGGACCAAAATCATAGCGTAGCATTGTGACCAAAGTCGTACTATTCTGAGTAAAGAAGACTCACATTCCACTCAGATGTGTTGACCTAGGTATAAAAAGTGCAGAGGATAGGGTAAGAAAAATCTGACTGTTCAGATTGGGGTAAGAAGCACACAAAGGTTGAGGCCCCGTTTGTTTACACAAAATCACTATCTTATCTCATCTCATCTCATCTTAATCATTATAATTTTTTCAAATCCCCATATAAAAATATAATAAATAATTCAACTTTTTCAAATTTCAACATAAAAATAATACTAAAAAATATATTCTATTAATATTTTATTTAATTACTATTCAAAACATCTCATTTCATCTCATCTCATCTGTGTATCCAAGCGGGGCCTGAGAGTTTAGAATTTTTACCTCCGTACTTCCTTCGGGAATATGCTTTCTTTTTCCCTTCTTGACATGTAAGGTTGGGCTCTTCTCTGAAAAGGGAAAAAAATGGCCATTTGTTTATTGTTACTTCCAAGGATAGTAAATATACACGGTCTAAACATCAAGGAAAGAAAGGAATTGGTAATTTGGCATAAATCTTGTTGATGCTATAAAAATCATTTAACTGGTCGGAAGAAGAGAAATAGTCATTTCCAGTCCATTAGAACGATTTGGGTCTCGTTCGATGTCACTCATGTTGATGTTATGAAACTTGCCACCTGCCTGTCATGTCCCCCACTCATATCTCTTGTCCCCACTCATAACTTTTTGACTCCCTGACCTCCTCCTACCTACTAACTTGGTGGGTTGGGTCCGATCCTTAGACTCTAATGTTTTTACTTACCTCAAAGATCTTGATGGGATTTTTTTTTTAGTTCTTGATGAAGAGGTTCTAAGTGAATTTTTATGCCCTCCTGCCACATTTTTTTAATAGAATTATAAAAAGAATCATTACTATTTGGATAATTATTTAGTTACTCGGGGACAATATAAAGACACCAACAATAGGTTTAATTTTTTAGAAATGGAATTAATTGGTTGAGATAATTGTCAATTTGGACTTCTTTTGAAGCTTCTTATATGATCATCTAATGCCAAATTAGCCATGATTCTTGATACATTAACTTTAACAATGGCCTAGCCTCCAATGTATCCCGAGGTAAATTGCACGATTTCATAGTCTAATGTGAAATAATGGACCAACCTAGATTTGTTAGTACTATACCCATGAAAATTGCCCACTTTCGTGCCAACTTTTCAGAAAATAACAGTTCAATTCCATCATTTTCTTTGGATTACCGCCCCTCAGTTACATACATCACTGTTTATCCCTCAACAAGTGTCTGCTTGGATTGGATGCTTATAAAACCCAAATTTTAAGGAAAAAGTAACTTATTTGTTGCAGCTTTCAGGGAACCGAAGCTTTTGTTTACTGTATTCAGACTTCAGAGTGGCAGATGTTGGGCTCCGCCACTTTTATATTCCTCTTCAAGTATAGTAAAACCTTGTGCGAGTGAATTGTACTTGTTCATGGTGCCATCTGAGGTATGTTTGTCGCATGGCACTATTATATTGTTTAAGGGGTTTTGGGGGGTACGGCTAGCCGCACTTGGATAAGGCATCTGCCCTCTTTTGGTTTTCCATGGAACGACCTGAATTGATGCTATGCTTTGTTTAACGAAATAATATTGGCATTAGTCACTATTTAAGTTCATCCAACACACATCATTGTAAAATGACAAAAACCTTTTCAATAAAAACTATTTTCACTCTCATTTTACAGATTTCATTTTGAATTGTCTGATGAGAGAGTGAAAGAGAGGTGGAGGGCGAGACAGAGAGACCGAGAGAGAGGTGGAGGGCTTGTTAGCTCGGAGGAGCTCGGGGACGAATCGCGGTGGTTAGGGGAGGTGCTCGGTGGGACTAGAACCGATGCATGGCGGCGATAGGGCCGTTGGTGGCCCCGAACTCGCATGAAACCTATTTTATGGGTAATTTGCATGTGTGCGATAGAAAGGGAGAGAGAGGTTCGTAGTGGCTAAGTTTGCGAGAGGTGGTCGCCGATGTGAGGTGGTGGAGGTGCGGTGGCTTGGGTGGCCGTGTACGGCGATGCAAGTGGAGAGAAATGGGTTTCGATTGGGTTACTGTAGGGTGGAGAGAGAGAGAGTTGCGCGTGGGGGAGATCAGTGGTGGTTGGCTTGATCGCCGGCGTGAGGGGGACTCGCCGGTGGTGACAGTGAGGCTCGTCGGCGCATGACGATGCCAGGTTGAGCTGAAGAAGAATCGGGCTGCATGTGAATTAGGCGAGAGGAGAGAGAGAGTGTGTGTGTGTGAACAATTAAACTGGTGTTTTGCAATAAATGAAAAATATATATATACACATAATGTGTGCTATGGATCAGCCGTAAATAGTGGTTGATCCGTAGCAACTCTCTTGGTTAACACATTGCTTGAACTACTTAATTGGTCATTATTTGTGAAGACGAATCACATCCAAAAATGTATTGATGGTTTTTTCATTTGCTACATAAAGGGAGCAAATCGTGTTGAGAGGTGGCTTGATTTCAGAAGCATCTCTACAGATAGTTTGCTTGAGTGGTATCTCTCGAGCGAAGTTTCAGACAAATTATTAGATCGACAATTGCTCAACAGAGTCATTTCAGTATAAATACATGCTATATTTCATTGTAAACCACTTTGGAGCAGCAGAATACAAAGAAAGTGAAAATGAGGTCCTTTTGTGAGAATCTCGAGAATCTATTGGGTGTATTGGGGTTATGAAATTGATGATTTTGTGATTGACCTCTTATACTTCATCTCTGTTAATAGTGAATTTATTGAGACTGACAGTCGAACTACTTAAATCTTGATATTCTTTGTGTGATTGTCGATTTTTTTTTTGTTTTATTTTCGATAATTTACTTTAATTTAATTGTTGATAACCAGTTAATCCCAACAATGTGAGTCCCGAGTCTTATTTTGAAATTAAGGACTCAATATCAATGTGGCCGAATGTCATTGGTGTGTATTAATCCTCATCCAAATAGACAGAGATGTGAGTCTTAGAAGTGTTTGAGAAAAATATAAAAGTTGAAGAATTTCACTTATAGATAGATCAATTTTGTGAAATTATCAAAGAATCGGATACTCTCAAAAGAGAACAGGACTGGATGGAGGGCACTCCCCACAATGAGTAGTTTCAAGACAAACACGAAAATGCTAAAAAGCCAGGAGCGGCAAAGGTCCTTTCACACCGTTAAGTTTCCTGTCGATTTTAACTGCACAAGTCCAAAGTTAGAGAGAGAGAGAGGTTTGGAATGGAAAGCTTGTGGCCAAAAGGAAAATAAAATATATACCCCTTTCACCGATTTCAATCTATGCCTTTCACCTCCCTCCGCTCCCACACTCTTTTATTCTTTCTCATTTGCTTTTTTCTCCAAAAGGATCCTCTTAGTGGGGGAATATCTATTGGGTATCTTGCCTTTCTATGCTTTTCGCTTCCCCTCTGTACAATGGCTACCATTTATTAGACATGAAAAGGCAAAAAGAAAAGGGTTTGATAGTATGTGTTTTTTATATTCTGTAATCCTTATTTACTCTTAAGAAAAAGAACTAAAATAAATATATAAATATTTTTTATAAGTAAAATGTTAAAAAAAAAAACCATTACATTAATTAGATATAAAAATAATTGAATCTCGATTTTTTTTAAAATATTTGCACGAGATTTATACATCCAAAAATTGAACAAATAATTTTAGAAGCAACCCACAAACTATATACAAAGGTAACTTTGAGATCTGATTCTCTAGGCCACCAGAATTGACAACTTACTGTCTTACACCATCTGAAAAAAAGAAAAAAAAAAAAAAACCAACATGATGGCAAAACAAAATTCCATTCCATTGTGAACTTTTCCCAATAATCAAATCGATAAGGCCCACGCACACAATTTGGTAGAAACATCATCTCATCTAGCCCTTCAAATCCAGCTTTTAAGCACTAAGAAAAACCAAAAAAAAATAAATAAATAAAATAAATAAATAAATAAAACTCCCATTTTTTAAAAATTAATCTAAAAACGCATCTTATAACCCTCGTTCCAGCATTAAATAAATAAAAATTTACCCAATAAACAACCCGTCGTTAGATTAGACTAATTTCCTACTGTTTCCATTATTAAGGTTATGTTTAGATAATGAGTTATTTTTAGATATTCTGTAAATAATAGAAAAAAAATAATAAAAATAATAATTAATAATTAAAATAATAAATAATAATAATAATGAGAATATCTGTTTTCATTACCCGCCTAAAATATTATGGATTCGGTGAGTAGACAGTAAAATCTACAAACAAATAAATAAAAAAGAAGAAAAAATAGAAGTCTCCAAAAAAGTAAAAGCTCTCCACTATCCACAGTAGACCAGAGAGTCCAACCATATAACCTTCCTTCCTGGCTCTCTGAGTCTCTCTCACTCTTCTCTCCACTTCTCACTCGTCACTCGTTAGTTGGATACCATCACTTGCAGCACTCAGACCTGTAGTTCGTTTTTTGTATTGGACATGTCTATACTATATATATAGAGAGTGAGGGATAGATATTTATATATAGAATGGGTTGCGCGACGTCGAAGCTGGACAACGAGGACACGGTGCGGCGGTGCAAGGAGCGTCGACGCCTCATGAAAGAGGCTGTTTACGCTCGACACTACCTCGCCTCGGCCCACGCCGACTACGTCCGCTCCCTACGACTCACCGGCTCCGCCCTCTACTCCTTCGCCCAAGGTGAACCCCTCTCCGTCTCCGACCAAACCCCCGCCGTCTTCCTCCACCCACCAAACCCCGTCCCTCCATTTGTCCCCTCTCCTTCCCCTTCCCCTGCTTTCCATCAACCCCCGCAACCTCCTCCATTGTCTCCCAGTATCCCCAGCTCCAAGCTTCCCCCTCACACTCTCTCTCACTCCACCAACACTCCTCGCCGAACGACGCCGTTGACAAATCCAAAACCCAAACCCAAACCAAAACCGAGACTTCCTCACATCCTCTCCGAGTCGAGCTTTTCTAGTTCCTCCCCACGAAGCGATTTCTTCCCCACCGCTAACCAGGCCAATTCCACCTACTCCAGAACCCCGTCCCAAGCTTCCTCCTCTGTCTGGAACTGGGAGAACCTCTACCCTCCTTCCCCTCCCGACTCCGAATTCTTCAACCAACGGAGTACCCAGTTCCACAATGGAAGAATCGACCATCCGCAGCAACACCATTTGGACGTCGACGACGACGAAGAAGAAGGAACAGAGAAATGGGAGTACGACTTCTTCGACAAAAAATATAGGGAGAAGGAGGAGACAGAGACGGCTACAGAGGCGGAGCGAGTGCGAGAGCGAGAGGAGGTGCAATGTAGCGAATGGGAAGATCGTTACAGCACTACCAGCTCGTCGGAAGAAGAAGAACTGGCGGGTGAAGGCGACGGGTATTCGAGATCCGAGTTCGGCACTCGCTCGAACTTCGGCGGGGCATCATCGGTGGCGGCTCCTGAGCCACCGCGGAACTACTCGACGAAGACGAAGTCGGAGGACGCGGGATCGTCGGCAGGAAGCTTTCGGACCGGGGAGATCTCGTCGGACAACATGAAGATAGTGGTGAGGCACAAGGATTTAAAGGAGATTGTGGAGGCCATAAAGGAGAATTTCGAAAAGGCCGCCGCGGCCGGCGAGCAGGTATCGGTGGTGCTCGAGATTGGCAGGGCCCAAATCGATCGGAGCTTCAGGCAGCTCAAGAGTGAGAGATTTTCCCTTATATTTAATTCTTACTCATATTCTTTTTAAGTTGTTGTTTGGTGGATCATCGACCGAATTTAGGGATAATTGGAGAGTAATCACAAATTAAGGAAAATCATTTTCCTATATTTCCTCAGTAGCACCCAAACAGGGAATTAAGATTCCAAAATTAACGGATCTTGACAAATAAATTTGCAGAGACAGTGTACCATTCAAATGGTGTGTTGAGTAACCTGAGCTCGAGCTGGACCTCAAAACCGCCACTGGCGGTTAAGTACCGGCTTGAAGCCGAGTCGCTCAATGAACCGGGCGGTCCAAAGAGCCTCTGTTCCACCTTAGAGCGGCTCTTGGCTTGGGAGAAGAAGCTCTACGAAGAAGTCAAGGTAAATAAATTTGTTCCAAAAACTCTACTCATCATTTTAAAGAATATAAAAACATGAATGGTGGGTAGGGACAAGGAATAGAAAATGTCACAATTTCTCCTTAATGATGGGATTTTTAAAAAAAAAAAAATTCTTTTACGTGAGTATGATATATAAATTGACAACAATACCCTTAATAGGTGGGAATTCTCTATAAATTATTCAGCCTTTTCTTTTTGATCTTAATGACAGTAATACCCTTCACCATCATGTCCCTACTCTTACTCGGTAATAATGCCCCTAATATTTTTTTACTATGGTCCTCTCACCAACACATGATATAGTATTAAATAATTAGAATCTATTTGTTATGTTTTATTTTATCTACCAATCATTTAATGTCACTTCAAAAAATAATGAGAAAATAATAGTATAAAGACGATGAACAGAGTCCCTTGACTCTTCTGCTCATAAAGTCGCCTGATAAACTTTAGGTGCTACTAGACTGCATGGATGGATGAGTTTTATTTTTTTGGACTCCTTATGAGGAACACTTGCTACAATGGGGTTTTGTAATAAAAATTTCTCGACTCTGTTGTGTATTCCATTTTTATCTTCTACAAAAAGCTTATGCTCCCCAGAGTTACAACCATGAATAGCTAGTAGTTTCTAAATGAGCAAAATCTGGGAGCATGGGGGGTCAAAATTTGCACAACGTGTTGCATGTTGCATTTAAAGGGGGAGGCTAGTTGAAGGATGGATGACTATTTTTCTGTTAACCTGTGGTTTCGAAATTATTGAGTGCTGATGGAGGCAACAATTCTATCTGTGGATTCTTAGGCTAGAGAAAGCGCGAAAATTGAACATGAAAAGAAGTTGTCCGCTCTGCAGAGTCAGGAATACAAAGGGGAGGCTGAAACCAAGCTAGACAAGACCAAGACTTCAATAAAGAGGCTGCAGTCCCTGATTATTGTCACATCTCAGGCTGTCTCTACCACCTCAAGTGCCATCATCGGTCTTAGAGACTCTGATCTTGTTCCCCAGCTTGTTGAACTCTGTCACGGGTGAGTCTTTTCTTTTCATTTGTTTTTGTGGGTTTATTTCTGTGCATAGACTGATCTGATTATGCAAATATAAACTGTTATGTCAAAATGTTATTGTCATGTGACACTAAGATCACTCTTAATGCTTGCAGTAACACAATCAAGATAATCACATAAAATTGTTTGAGAATGATGTTCAAGTTCTGAAGTAAAAGAGTATTTTTGTTAACAAAGGTTTAATCAGTTCTAAATATGGAGGATTATGTGGCTCAATTGGGTTTCTGAGTGTAAAATTTAGCCAAATAAAATTGTTGGACTTTCAAAATATCGAATCCAAAATATTTAGTGTAATCTGAGATACAAAGTTGAACCTACGGTTTTTCACTTTCTCAAACTGACAGAATTTTGGCCCCTGTATACCCCCATATATGGTAGTGTAGTCTAAAATCATGTCATCAGTTTGCATTGACAATGTCAAGGAAGTATGGCTTAGTTTCGCATTTTGCTATTGTTCATGGTCTATGATGATAGAGAGTGCACCTTCCATATCGAGGTTCTGAATCTTGACTTTGGTACTTGGTCGTTGAAGCATTATGAACCACTGCTCTCCCTGTGCCACTCGCTTCATCTCCTCTGTGACTACTTTTGCTTTATCGTACTGGACCATTCAATTGCTGGGCTGCCTCTTAAAATTTGATGGTGGCCCCAACTCTTACCTTTTCAACAATTTTGTTTTCTTTCAGCTGTAAGCCTTTTTGGGGCCAAACGTAATTGATGAGTGGAAGTAGCTATGTCAGACTTCAGTCATATGGCAGACATTTGTCGGTTTCTAGATGAATGGACTGGTTGGTTTACATTGATTTGGCCTTGTTTTTTTTAAGAAATTTTTTAATTCATCTCATCTAATTATTATAATTTTTTTAAATTTTTATATAAAATAAAATAAATAATTTAATTTTTTTAAAATTTAAAATAAAAATAATATTAAAAAAATATAATAATATTTTATTTAATTTTTAATTTTAATCTCAACTTATATCATCTGTGAAAACAAACGATACCATTGCAGAGATTCACGAAGAAGTATTGCGCTATTTACTAATGAGTGGTATTATTAGGCCGATCTTTTGGTGGGAAATGTTCTTCATTTTAGAGGATAAAACCATTCCTATTGTTGTAAATGACATAGCATTCTTGACGAACTGGAGTTATAACATTTGAATTTCTCTTACATTCTCCGTTCCCGAAACGGATTCTATCAAATATTTCACATTTTCTATGATCATCTCTATTAATAGTTGAAAACTTTCTATTTTAGTACTTTGTTCCTTTGGGTAGCTTCTATAAATTGTAATGGGCTCAGTTTCTATGATTTTCTTTGTCTCCTTTCCCATTTCTCTTCAAGCATTCCCCTTGTACTAATTGTGTACTTAGGCTATACCTTTTAGTTTTTTAAATAAAATCTTCAATTACTTATAATAAAAAATTCTCATCATTATCCCAAACTGTTTAGTGGGCTGAGATGGGGACATTAAGATAAAGCATAGGACCACTGTAAATAGCATGATGATTGCGTGATAATTTTTGGTTGGAGCAATGTTGTTTGGCTATTAATTGTGTATTTCTTTTAGAATTATCTTTGGTACTGCAAATGACCGAAGAGTCTCAGGTCATGCTGGTTGGGACACCAAAAGGAAAAGAATGAATGTGATGCTCGTGTTATACTGTGTGCAGGTCCATGTACATGTGGAGATCAATGAACCAGTACCATGAAGTTCAGAACAACATTGTGCAACAAGTCCGAGGCCTCGTGAACGGGTCAACCAAGGGTGATTCAACCTCCGAATTACACCGTCAGGCAACTCGTGACCTTGAATCGGCTGTCTCTGCCTGGCACTCCAGTTTCTGCAGCCTTATAAAGTTTCAAAGGGACTTTATTCGATCCCTCCATGGTTGGTTCAAGCTCACCCTTTTACCGGTCAACAACGACAACTTGAATGGCAACAGGGAAACCTCTGATGTATATGCCTTCTGTGATGAGTGGAAACTTGCCCTTGATCGTGTTCCCGACACAGTTGCTTCCGAAGCTATCAAGAGCTTTATCAACGTCGTTCATGTGATAACTGTAAAACAAACTGAAGAGCTCAAGATAAAAAAGCGTACTGAAACTGCATCGAAGGAGCTTGAGAAAAAGGCTTCATCTCTTAGAAACATAGAAAAGAAGTTCTACCATTCATACTCCATGGTAGGTATTGGTGTTCCTGATCCTGGGCCTGACAACGGGCAAGTATTGGATGCCCGGGACCCACTCGCCGAGAAGAAATCCGAGCTTGCAGCCAGCAAAAGACGGGTGGAAGACGAGATGGTGAGGCATTCCAAGGCGGTAGAGGTGACGAGAGCGATGACACTAAATAATCTTCAGACGGGATTGCCAGGCGTTTTTCAGGCATTAACCAGTTTTTCTGCCTTATTCACGGAGGCACTCCACTCTGTATGCATCCGTTCCTATGCAATCAAATAGGTTACATACAATTATGCTGTTTGGGCTTCTGAGGTAATTTGGATTCTACAAGGGGCTGGTATTTTATTTTATTTTTGTTTAGGTTGGCAGTCTCTTATTATTGTAACTGTTCTTAGTTTTTGGGGGTTCTTTTGACTCTGTAAATACGGGGAGGAATTTTCTGATTCCATCACTCGTTTTCGTGGAAATGAGAATTTCTCTGTATAGGAAATTGCTGGGATTGTTATGTCAGGAATTTGACAGATGCTGCAAATGAATAAATATACGCCTTCTCTCTCTCTCTCTCTCTCTCTCTCTCTCTCTCTCACATATATAGCAAACATTCATTGTATCTGTTTTGGATGAAGTAAACATGATACCTTTGATAAAAAAAAAAAAACATAATTATTATGCCATAACTCCTGGCTATAAGGTGTTCATATTACGACAACAATGTGAGTTTCCAAATTGAAATTATAGGAACTATTTTCTCGAATCGAGATTAATTTAGAGGTATTCAGTTGGTTTTTGTCGACTTAGAAAGCATTAGATATATGGTACTACTTTGGAACGTGATGTGTCGGATTGTGAAAAGCACACTAAAGTAGGTACGTTAGGGTAATGAGATGAGATGAAAATTTTTTAAAAACTTATCAAAACTTCTCCGACTTCCTTTCCAAACATCTTTCAATCACAAAATATTTTTTAATTTCAAATATTTAATTTTTTATCTAATTATTACTATTTATACAAACTTCAAAACAAAACACAAAATCGGATATAATTTTTTCAAATTTCAAAACAAAAAATATTATGAAAATTTATATTCATACAATTTTTTAATTTTTATTTAACTTATTTTTTTTTTCTCTTTTTTAAAATCTAAGAAAATATCTTAATTTAAACTATTTTATTATTTTTTATATAATTCTGAGATATTTCAAAATATCCAAACAAGCGTGTTCCTAAGCTTACTTAGGCCTTTATCTCTTTGGGCCTCAATCTGATAGCCCTTAGCTTCTGGGATAGTTATGACAAGGTTATGACTAGTGTAGCAACTACTTGGGCCTTTATCTCTTTGGATTGGTGATGATAAGCTTACTAAGATCAACTGAGCATGAGGTAGCCAATGATCTTCTGGCCGAATGCACTAGATCCTTAGGTATCATTACATAATCAATATAATTTTTTCAAAATTTTAAATAAAAATAATATTAAAAAAATATATTATAACAATATTTTAATTTTATAATTTTTTTATTCTAATTTTTCTCTCATTTTCCAAAATTACATAAAACATCTTAACTCAAATAATTTCACTATTATTTACATACCATTTTACTATTATTTACAAATTTTTTATCTTATCTCAACATTCAAACGAGTAAAAATTAGTTTTGCTTTATTTTATTTATCAACAGCAGGTATATGGTTTGACCTGGCTGTCACTGTCATCACTGAAAGGTAGTAGCTTTCAGAAACCATTTTTATGTTCAAGAAAGAATAGATGGTTTCATGATGAGTAAATTGTTGTAACAAGGCTGAAAAGACTACACATAATTAGGTGCAGGTTCCGCATGCATGTAAACATTTGTGTAGAGTGGAGAATAGGGGACCGACTGAAATGATGAAAAGAAAGCAAAAGAAAACTCAATATTTGTGGGCCTCAGTTCTTTATAATGAACCTAACAGCTTTTTTATTTGGAGTATCAATTAAAGGGTTATCATCTCGGCTTTGTTGGTCTCCCTCTTTTAAAAAAAAAAGTAGAATCACTCCTTAAAAAACTAATTCTTTTTATGTAAATCTTAGATTTATCCACTTTTTTAATAAAAGTGCATAAGACTTAGGCCCCGTTTAGTTGCAAGACTCAACTGAGATCAACTTAATTCAATCTAATTTTAAACTGAGTCTAACATTTAAACACCTAACTCTCAAATTACTAAACTCGTCTCAACTCAAAACCTTCTTACACGTGACACTCACAACTTTTTTCAACTCAACACATCTTTATATGTGGGACTTACAACTTTTTTCAATTTCTCATAAATAATACTAAACTCATCTTAACATATAAACACATTTAAACTTATTTTAGATAAATCCCACATAACTCATTTCACTTACGCAACTCATTACGATTCATAAAGAACTCAGCTAAGCTCAAAACCCAAATGCAGTCTTACACACATTGGGACAACAAATCTCATTTCCCATTTGGTTATGTTTTCCATCTTGCACTCAATGGTTTCCAAGTTGCTCTATATTTTAGCATTTGGTCATTAAAATGCAGAAGTTGGTATACAAAACTCATTCATAAATCATACATGGTTGCTTAATGTAATATGTAACGTTAATCCATTAAGCCAAGTGCTTGTGCACAAGTTTATTCTTAGGAAATAAAAATAGTCTAGGTTCCTTGCTTGGGACCAAAGAAAAGGCAGGGGCTGGGGGGCTATATCGTGATTTTGAGGTCACGACTCACGAGGTTTCAAGAGCAATAGCTGGCCACTTTGGGTGCCGATTTATGGCGCTTATGTCTGATGCCTCACCCTTATAATCCTATGGCAGGGCAGGTTCTTTGTTTCTATTAAGGCAAAACCCTATTCTACCTTTAAAAGGATAAAATCAGAGACATAAACATGATTCTCTAATTTCACTGTCAAGAACATGTACATATATATTCATTGTGATGAGTAAATTTGCTCTGGGCCCATTGCCTATCTATGGTCTTCTGCAAAGTATATCGTAGGGATTGGTATTAGTTTTTTTTTTTTTTTCACTAATTAGTCTTGACATTAGTTGTTGTTTTTTTTTTTTTTTCGTTTACAAGTCATTATATTAGTTATTTAGCAAGGTAATGGAAGTACTCACAATCATTATTTGTATAGGCAGTATTTGTACTAGCTGGCATTAACTTGCTCACATTTTCCTCATTTTGACATAGTCATTGGCAGCAGTTTCAACTCTCAACTCTGCGTGTAAACCTTTATTCCAACATTCCAACACTTCATTTTGGATTAACTGATGATACTAATACAACAGAGTGTCAATCCTGTATTTTAAAACTAGAAGAACTCGAAGTCCAGAAACTTACCCCCAGATTTCATGTCTGTCCCTACCATCCTTTTACTGCTGCCACCAACCCCAACTCTATCTACAGCTCCGAACTTCCCAGGAAGTTCGGTTTCCACTGGTCTTGGCACTTCTGGCGGTGTGCTACATCGTATCAGAGCCCAATTAACACCTTCAAAGAAGGGGTGCTGCTTGATCTCAGTCGCACCCCTCTTCACCCCAAGCCGGTGCTGTGGCTCCTTTACCAGCAAGCCCCGGATGAGATCCCGGCTTGCATAACCGGTTGATGGTGAGTCTGGGAATTTGAGCTGCTGCCCCACCACATTAAACAGTGTGGCACGGTTTCCTGATCCTTTGAATGGGGTTTTACCATATAATAATTCATGCAAGAAAATGCCAAATGTCCACCAATCAACTGCACTGCCATGGCCTTCTGCCTTGATAATTTCTGGGGCTAGGTATTCATGGGTACCAACAAAAGACATAGATCGTGCTGCAGTAGGCTCAGCAACAAGCTCTGGAAGTGTTCTGGCTGGCAACCCAGGCTCAGCTCGAGGTCTTCCGGTCTTCTTCTTGCTTTTTTGAGGGAAGATTCGTGGAATAAAACAGGCAGGCTGTATGCATACCGAAGAAGGCTCAATACAGGTGGGCTGGACACAGAATGCACTGCCAGCAGCCCGTTTCGAAGGGTCAGAATCAAATGAAGTTTTTATCAGGGTTGGTGAGACGGCACATCTTAGGGAAAGGTCAAAGTCTGAAAGCATTATATGGCCATCATCACGAACCAGCACATTTTCAGGTTTTAAGTCCCTATAGACAACTCCAAGCATGTGAAGATACTCGAGGGCCAAGAGAACCTCAGCGGCATAAAATCTGCAAACGCCAAGAAAGAAAATGTTAATACTTCTGTCAACTGGAAAATACTTGTGTAAGTGAAATGCACATGCTTAGGTCAGCATAATAAGAACACCACTATTGTGTTACAACTAACAGAAGCTTAAAAGAGCACCCCTCGATGATAGTGCGGTTAGTATTTTCAACGATTGATAATAATCATCCATCATTTTTTCCAATAACATTACAACAAAATTAATCAAGTACAACAGAGCATCCTATAAATATCATAATGACAGCAACAACATCAATGCCTGTATAAGGAAAAAGAGAACTTTCACAAAACTTTCATCCCGCCTAATGGAAGCATAGGACCGAGAAATATTAACTTTACAAAAACGCATATACTGGATACTTAGGACCAGTAACATCATTTTTTACCATTTTGTTTTATCTAGTGCTATGCTACATATACTTCAATTACGACCATTCTAAAAGAAGAGGCAATTAAATGGAGAAGATAATCATTGCATAAAGGCCTCCAATCCAAGATGAGTAACCAACCATGATGAGCCTCATCAATTTATCTTTGTTCAGCCCCTTGCCTGTTTGGTGCCTTTCAAAACTTTCACATCTTATGTTTTCAATCGAAGAGGATCAAACTAGTTTCTCAAGTGCAGTCATGGTACACAACCCATCCTCCTGGAATAGGAGTATGGTACAGAACTGATTAACCACCAAACAAAATTATGCTGCCATTTGGCCATGGCAAGTATTAGATTGCAGCAGAAATGTACCCACACTTACAGGTTTCAGAACTCAGAAAGGAGGGAAAACATAATGATTATACATAGTAAGTATACTCAAACCTACCAGCATAATTTACAAGACAATTCTTAGTCCTTCATTTCCTTAAAGTGAAACTTCATTACAATGAGAGACGCAATTTACTGAACAAGTTACACACAATAATCGGACATGTTGACATGAAAGAATTAACCTTCCAGTGAAACACAATGGACTGACCGAAGTAGAAATAAGTACGACTTCCACCGTCTAACAGAGACACTGCTCTGTTGAGGAAGATTTTCCACTGGCTAAAAGCCCATTTATACATGACATATAAAGGCATGACAAATAAAGCTTCTGTTTATGATTCTTATCACTAATTCTATTCCAAACCTCTCAATATGAAAAAGCATGAAAAGTGAACAAGACAGATAACCTCCTCAGATGCAAACTTCAAATGAAGCAAAGCATAAATTATGCACCTTAAAACTTTTTTTTCTCTGAAAATAAAGGAAAGCTAAACCAAAATAGAGTAATATGACACTGCATAAATAAATAAATAAATATGAGAAGGCAGGCCCCATGGCAACAACAAATAAGAAATAAATGCTAAACAGATTGATGGGAAAAGGTGTCTGCATTATAAGACATACCGTGCAGCGTACTCTGAGAAATATTTCCCCGGTTGCCGTTGCCTCAAAGTGTGCAGATCACCCCCAGGACAGTATTCCATAACTAAACAGGAGAATCTGTCAGTCTCAAAATGTGTATATAAAGTTGGAAGAAATGGATGGTCCAGCAGCTGTAAAATCTCCCTTTCTGTTTGAGCCCTAGTCAGTTTCTTCCTACTCGCAAGGGATGCCTTGTCCATTACTTTCATTGCAAAATAACAGCGAGTTCCACTCAGCTCTGAGAGATACACACTGCCAATATCACCACAACCAAGTCGCTTGAACAATTTAAAATGACTCATGCCCAAAATTCCGTCCCTTGCCCGGATGGCAAGAATAGCCTTCCACCTAGGATCATCTCCTTTGTGAGGTTTATTAGCACTCCCAGTAATGTTGCTCCAATTGCTATCATCACTAAGGCCACTGCTATCACTTACTCGACTAACACTAGTTTTTGCACTTTCAAACAAATCCCCTCTAACACTCCCTTTTGTACTTTCACAGTTCCTCTCCACACTAAGCATTCCATCACTGGTGATTGCATCACTCCGATATGTACTGGCACAGCTATTGACAACTCTCATAGCCGTCACAACACCAGTACTATCAAAACTACTATGCGGGCTTACATTGCCGCTTGGAGGCAAAGAAGCATCCCAAACACATTCCTTCTCCTCTGACTCAAAAGGAAGGAGAGAGTTTCTTGTCTTTTGTGATGGACGAGGAACTGAAAATGGTGAAGGCAATGCACCCATGTCATTCGGTTCTTCAACCAAACTTTCAGTAGGTGAAAGAATGGATGGGCTTGGTTTCTTGGTTGGAACCCGGATTGAAAGGTCTTCTAGAAAAGGACCCTTCATAGACATGCTCTTCATTAAGCATCCAGCGTCATGCTTGTTTTGACCTATGGGTACATAAACTGTTCTCATTAGATCCGTATCAACAGGTTCAGGGGGATGACTAGCACCAGAAAATGAGCTTGAACCACCTTCCTCAAACGAATTCTCACTGGCCTTAATCATAATGGCGTCAGGCATAAGTTCTTTGTGTTCAGCCAAATATGTTTTTCCTTTCCATGTTCTTACTGGTGCATGCAAGTCTAAATCTTGATAGTCTCTTGCATCAGATCTGCCCACATCTTCCCTTACCAAAACCATATGCACATTTGGCATCTGACCCACGTCTTTCACAGAAACCATACGTACATTGGATAACTGACTCAATTCTCTTACTGAAACTGTATGTGCATATGGTAACTCCCGCATGTTTGACAGCTGACCTACATGGCGTGCATTTGATAGCTGAACTACCTCACACACGTTTGATATCTGACCAAGTTCTCTTAGTGGGGTCATATGTGCATTCGAGACCTCACCAGTAATTGACACCTTCCCAGTAAGTGCCCTTGATTCTGGAACCCTCTCCATGTCCTCAAACCGTGTATCATTACAAAGAAAATCTTTTAGCGAACAAATCTGTAAATAAGAATTAGAATGTCAGTGGGTGCTTTACCTTTTTTAGTTAGATTTTAGTGGTTACTCTGCTAAACATGATAATATATTAGTGGTTCCAGATAATATATAATCAGTGCAATATTATACATTATCGAAGAACTTCTCTGATTCCACCCTATGCAGGCGTAACATGATATAGCATTTTTCTTACATAGCTTAAGCCACGAAATGTGCAGACATCATCAATAAATAAACATTTAAATGAAACTCAAGAGGCACAGACAAGCAAACCTACTGCATAAACCTCCATTTGATAGCTAAGAAATCTTTTTGCAAGATGGAAATCCAAAATCAGTCTATCTTAATGAGGTTTCCTAAAATTACAAGATACTCACTTCAACTAAAACATATAGTAACTCCACAAAGCAAATAGAGAAAAAGAATCCATGAAAAGGCGGCAACAAGACAACAAAGGGCAAGCAATTATGGAATGTAAATGGACTTGTAAAGCATGATAGCATATAATCCCAAAAACCACGCTGCCCCTTTACTATGAGAAACTTTAAACGCAAAACCCTGGAGCAGAAAACCCCAATTCGGAAGATTCTCGGTAAGCCCACCAGATCAAGCAACTAAAATCAGATGAAAGACACGTCGTGTCCTTTAGTTTCGAGCACAATCAACCATATTTTTTCATATTCTATATAATACAAAAAACATAGGCAGGAAAAAAAAAAGACTTAAAAAGTAAAAGCAGAGGAAAGATAAAACCCACAAGCTGAGAAAAGCAAAAAATGCCAAATCCCTGATATCTTCGCTACTGCACTAGAGCACATTCCCCACATAATCCCTTCATTTCCTCGCAAAACCTCCAAGAAAATTACAAAAAAGAAAAGGGATGAAGGAGGAGGAGTAGGCCAGAGAAGGAATCTGATTTCTAATTTAAAGATAAAAAAAAAAGGGGGCGGAGCAGGGAGCAGAGAAAGGTCTCCAAGTCCCAGAAAGCAATCAAACCAAATATTTCCAGAGGAGAGAGAGAGCCCACCAGCAATTAAACCCAAAGAACCGAAATCCGTACGGAAGAGACACATCCTGAACAACAACGACAACGACATCAAGAAGTAGGTAGTGTTATTTCTTCGTCCTCTTCTTCCTTCTTCTTTGACTAAAATAGTAGGATAGTGAAAACTCGCAACAAGGATAATTTTTCTGCAGAGCTCGAGCGGTGAAAGAGCGCCATGCTCGAGCTCCCCTAATCACCGTTTGCTGTCTCCCCAAGTAGAACTACAATGCCCGGCCCTGCAAGTATAGAAGCGCCGTTGTTATGATTGTAATGTTCTCAATGTCCTCCTCCTTGTCATCGTGTCTATGCTTTTTATCTCCTAATTTTCTATTTCATCTGCAGCTTTTGCTTTTTTTGTTTTGATTTGTTTTGTTTTTTTTTTTATAGTACCAGTACCACTTTTGTATCCAGCAGACTCGTGTAACAGTGTCTCTGTGAGTGAGAGTGAGAGGGTGGGCACGAGTGGGCTCCGCATCGAGATTATTTTTAAAGTATATAAATAAATATACTTTAAAATATATATATTTCAATTTTGTAAGTATCATGTATTTATTTTTAAAAAAATAAATAAATATGAGATTTATACGAAAAATTCACTTTGTAGTAATAGATTTTTTTTTTTTAAGTGTGTAGCGCTTGCACAATCTAACTGTATCTAGCATTACTATCATTTATAATAACATTGTTTACAAGAGTGTAAAATGTATTGTATGTGCGGATGTGTAGTTTCTTTTTTTTTTTTTTTTTGAGTTTGAAGCATAACTTATAAGTTGTGAACTATGAAGACATAAAGGTAAAACAAAATAAGAAATTAAACACAAGATACAAAAATTTACGCGGTTTGGCAATGTGACTATATCCACATAACTGCAGATAACTTTATTCTCTTAAGGAATGTCAAAGTATACAATGAGGAAGAATTATAATACTCAAAATGATAATGCTGTTCATAATAAATATATATATGGTTACACGGCGAAAGTCTTAAATTTTCAATTATTGCACTATTCACTCGAATAAGTCTTGAGTGAACTCTCTATTTGATATTCATTTGAGCGACTGTCGAGCGAACTTTTTGTCTCGCGTTTCTTAAATCACAGTCGAGTACAAAATTTTAGCCTCATTGAAAATCTACAAAAAAAACATAACGAATATTTATTGGACCAGGTCATAAAATCGAGCCGCTACAACAATAAATCAGACTCGACAAACACAACATAAATAATATGACTAGCACAAGAAAATTTGTATTTCATTAAATGATTTGTATAATTTTAAAATGTTCAAGTAGTAGTCCGTTTAAAACAAAAGGATCACAACTAATACCTGAATGAAAAAAACTCACTTTTTTTTATAGTTGGTCTTGCTTTTTATTCACAATTATTGCATGGAACTTACACATCTTACAACTCAATGGAACACACACAGTAGGCTACGAAGCAAGAAATGGGACAATGCAAAGAACAAGGGTGAATCAGTGTCTGCTGCCATTGGGCAGTCGGAGAGAGTGTGTCTGTGTGCGCGCATTGAGGGGTCAACCTCCTCTGCGTTCCGCTGGCCCCTTGTGTAGCCGCTTAAGACAATCTTTGCTGCCCCCCTCTCATTTCACTTGGTTTGTTTTTTACTTTAGAAGTTTTAAAAATTTAATTTATCACGTCAGTAATGAAAAATCATCACACGATACACCAGCTTGTATGTAAAAGAATACTCATTCTAATTACACAGTTGAATGGTGTTTATGAAAATCTATATTAGAAAGTTTTCTCAAAAAGTTTTCAATACTGAAATTTAAAAGAATTTTGATATCCTATCTCCATTCTTCTTCTTCTTAAAAAAAAAAAAAAAAAAAAAAATCATTCATGTGAAATCCTATTATTAAGATTTTTAAAATTGAAATTCATTTAGACATATTTATATTAATTAATTATAAAATAGGTGGTAAAATAGTAGTAAAGAAATTATAGATGTATTGTTATCATAATTTATCTGATGAATAATACTATATACAATTATTGAGTGTGTAAATTCTACATATTTCTTTAAAAAAAATAAGATCGATCATTAAAAAATAAATTTTTAATAAAAATTCAGGATATATACATTTTTTAAAATAAGCATGCAAAGTTTTTCCAGATTATGAGTATTCCTAATGGATTCTTTATCTTATCTTTTAAAATATATTATCAAAATTCATTTTTTTATTGTATACACTGATTTTTATAATATGTCATCCATCAGCTTGTCTATTTTTTTTCTATATTATTTAAATATTTTTTTTTATTCTTTTTAAATATTTCATTTCTACCAATAAATTTACAATATCTATATTTTTTTTTATATTTACAATTTATTTTTATATACAATGTAAAATAATTCAGTCCTATACACATAAAACAAAAATATATAAAACAAATCAAAACTAAAAATAAAATCAAAATATGAAAAAATTGGTTTAAAAATCTTTTCAAGATATTTTTTAGAAGAAAATGAAAATATATGTGTTTTAAATGATAAACACTAAAAAGAATTTGCTTACATGATAAAAATCAAAGGAAAGGAAATTGAGAGAGTAAATGAAATATTAATAATAATAAAAATTGATAGAATAAACAGTACCCACTATATGTAGTGGGTTATTATAGTTAATTGTATTTTACAATTCTTTTTACATAATGGAATGAAACTCATTTTTAGAGCAATTGTTTAAATAATTTATATTTTTTATATAATACAAAAATATATGAAAGTGCTCTAAATATCATTAAATAATTATTAACTTTTATCATTATAAATATTCAAGAAAATGAAAAAATAACAAGTCACATCAAGAAAATGCTACTACAATAAATAATAATAAAAAGTGCCAAACAAAATTTGACCAAGACTAGTCAAATCATAAGTTTCTGAATTTGTTTTTAGTATCATAAGTTTTTTATTAGATTTATAATATCACACATCATATTTTATAATATATATTGTAAAATAAGAATAGTTTGATGAAATAATGTTATTTTTATAAATTAGTTTATAAAACTTTTAAAATATATATATTATTACGTAAAATGTTGTAAGGAGTGACGCTATCATTTTTCTTTCTTATTGATATCAAACTCAGCAGTCAGCCCACTGTGAACATGGATCTCCAACCTGCCTGTATCCGCACTTTACCGAATTCCCAAATGCACTGTCATTTCCCCATTATTAATGCGTCTAGACAAACAAATTAAAGTTCTAATTTTGGAGATATAACTTAACATATAATATATAATGCCACGCGTAAAAAGACAGAATCCAATGACACAGATAACAAAAATTCCTTCTGTAAAAAAAAATTCTTATTTTTTGAGAAAAAAAAATGGAATAGATGACGTGGCAAGAATGTGGGTCATGATTTTGTTTAATCTTTTGATGTCGATGGTCAAGATCAGTTGGACAGAAGTTGTATATCTCCAATCCCATGAAAGTTCACATTTAGGTGGTGATGAAAATGATTACCTCAAAATCTCACTACTCAAGTGCTAAAATCCCACACCCACATTTCCAAAAAGAGATTTTATTTATTTATTTTGTTGGTGTTGTTGTAAGCTGGTGTTTGTGGGGGCCTTGCACTTGCACTTGCTCCTTGCTTTTTGAAAAGTTGGCAAATTAGAGAGGGTTTTTGTATTGGAATTAGAAAAAGGGTGCAAGGCATTCAAAGGTGGGTGGGTGGTTCTTTCACGATTCCTTTCTCCCTTAATTTGGTCCACAAAAAGGCTTTTTCAGCAAGCATCCTCAGCTATTAGTTGTGAATATGCAAGAGCGGGTATAACTGGTCCAATTTGATTCGGTTTTAGGTATATTTTAGAATAGATTTGGTATATACTAATTTTGAGAATTGAAGAATTAATACCAGACCAATTCACTCTTGAAACCGGTACTTTTAATTTTATCGATTCCGATCCAGTTCGGTTTGATTTTACCAATTTTTCCAATAAACTATTAAGGTTGGGCATTGAATAAGTCAGCTTGGAACAACAAAGCGATGAATTTAAAAAAGAAAAAGTCTAAATATAAAAATAATAGGCAACAAAAATAAGAATTATAGTAAAACTGTTATAGTATACATACATTATTTATAAGAATCATATTATCATATATGTTAGTGATAATATGATGGTTATATAAAATTAAAATTAAAATATTTTATGTTATATTAATTTAATGTTATATATAAAATTAAAACTTATATATTATATCAAATGTTAAAATAAGATTTATAAAATTAATTTTTATTTTATATTATATCAAATGTGATATTAATTTTATGTTATTAGATTATTATACATGAATTTTAAGATTTTAAAATTTCATGTTATATTAATTAGACATTTAGCATACAATATATAATATAAATAAATCATATAAAAAATTATTTATATATAATAAAAATATAAAATATATATATGAACCGGTCCGATCTGGTGTAAAAAAAAAACTTAAACTAGAACAGGACCAATTTGAAAAAAATTAAACCGGTACCAGACTGAAGAGGTTTTGCACCGAATCGAATACACTGGTCTGGTTCAAGCCGATTTATTGGTTTTTATTTTCAGCACTAAGCATATGTTCAGTTTCCCCCTCTTCGATGAGAGATCAAGGTGATAATACGTGAAGTTTGTATATTCTAAGATGTTGAGTAAGAGATATAGATATATAAAATGAGTCTTACAACATTTATTGATCAGGTGAATTTATTTAGTATTGTGGGATATATTTAATGCATATATCTCTTTTCTCTGGAGTTCAAGTAGAAAGTCTAGAAGATTGAAAAATGAGAAGCTCTTATAGCATTTGAGATGTGCTACAGCTATAAAGAGATTCTACAAAAGTAAACCACAAACTGACACGGTTTCATATGATACGTTAAATCTATTTTACAATAAAAGTAGATTTACAATTTAATGTACTACATCCAGCCATGTTAATTCATTATGGTAGCATTCAAATTTCCACAATATCTAGAAAATATAAATAATAGGATTTCGAATATAGTCTGTATTTTCTTACTTTTTAAAGGTAGGTTTTTGTGGAGTTTTGTAAATAATGATAGGATCCATAAAAATATGTTTGGGTTGATTTTTTTTTTTTAAAAAAATCCATTGAAATGATAGTGATTTTATTTTACGTTAAAAAAATGTTTGAATTGAAGGTGATTTTAAAAATTTAGTTTTTTCTGTTGAAAGATTTATTAGTTCCCAAACAAGGCCTCAGTGGCCCAACACTAAACACAAAGACAAGCCCAAACTTTGCCGGAAGAGATTTTTCAGCAACACAGACAGTACTAATGCAGACACATGACAAATGAACCAAGTTGCAATTAGAACTTGAAAATGTCAGGATTGGGCTATTTAGCTAAGCTAGGGCCCAACACAGGCACTTCCTTGTGCACCCCCCTCAACCCGACTATATGCTAATCAGCTTGATGACTTTGAAGTTTTGATCCATATCCCTATGTATGCATTGTGTTATAGTTATATATATATATATATATATCATTCTCGTTAAAGAATATTATTGTCATTTGAATCTTGAAAACCTTGTCTTGATTATGGGCAACATTTAAACCAAAACTTGTTTTTTTGGGGTTCTTTTTGAGCAAAAATGGGTAGAGATCTAAAAGAGAGATCAATCATCATGATCTCGAGTTTGGATTACATTCTGTTAAGAATTCGCTAGATACATCTTGTTTGAAAAGTGGATGCAGGATATATAATATTGGAAGACTGATGAAAAAGTCTACTTATTTTTTCACTTAAAGCAATCTTATCTATTCATTTTTCAAACATGATGTATCCAATAAAGTTTTAACAGGATGTTAGCCAAATTCAATCATATCGTCGGTCCGGACAGGAAAAACCGATCGGACCGACCAGTTTGGTCCGGACCAGTCCGGTCCGGACCAGTCCCGATCCAAGAAATAGAGGACAGAGTGGGTCCGGTCCTGTCTTGGTTTAGGGGTTTTCTGCCCCAAACGGGACCGAATTAAAATATATATTATTTATATAATAATTGTATAATTTGTTATATAATTTTCATCTAACATACCACCATTAAAAATATAAAATTTGAAATATGTTATTAACAAATTAATATTCTATCAATTAACTAATGTATAATATCAATTAACTAATTATATAGTAATTATACAAGTTAATAATGTAATTTTCATCTAATTTATTATCATTGACTTAATAAAGTATTTTTTTATTAAGTTAGTTACTATCTAAATTAATAATTCACTCAATTTTAATTTAGCATTTTAAATAATTTTTTTTTTGAAAAAAAAAAAAAAAATCATTGGGCCGGACCGAATGGACCAAAGCTATAGTTACCGGTTCGGTATGGTCCCTAGGGATATTTGGTCCGGTCCGGAAAAAATGGTCCATGATCACCTCCCGGACCGGACCGGACCAAATTGCACCCCTAAGTCTAATTCTTATCTATATATCTATTTTGCAATGCATAATATAAGATCGATCATTGTTTTAATTATCATGCATAAACCTGAGTTTGGTAAGATCAAATAACAAGCTGCAATATGAGTGTGATCATGATCGATCTTGTCCCCTTGAAACTTAAAATAACTTCGATCAGGCATATAAAACGTTTATGGGAACATCATGTACGTACATGCAATATCAAACAGAAGTCCATGCCAGCTACGTACGTACCTTTCATCTAGATGATCTAATTAAAGTCTGAGAGAGTCCTTAATTTTGCATTGAAATATCAAGTACCATTGGCCCGCGCGCGGGGATACTTCAAAATACTGATAACGATGGGAGCTGGACGGCTTGGGAAAGCAAAGGCTCTGCAGTGATCATCTGTCTCTATATATGCATGGGTCGAGCGAAAATGACTAATATTAATATTCCATTCATGATTTGATTTGACTTGTAAAAGCTGCATGTCACCTTCGTATGGCATGTTCCACATTGTTTCTTATAGCTAGCAGCTCGGACGTTTAAACCAAGAAGGGATTGTTGGAACCATACAATTCTCATCAATGGCTGGCTATGAAATAAGATTGAAGTAAATTGCGGCGTTAGCTAAGAGTCCTCAAGATTTAATGGGATCTTTTTTGTTGTTGTTAATTAATCATCGTTTCACAAATTACTGTCATCATGTCTGGAGATTCAGACAAAATCTGTTTTTCTTTTCTAAGCCATAATATATATTATTAAAAAAACAGTTTAACGTATTTTTCTTTTAGAAAAGTATTATAATTATAAAAATAAATTTATAAATTAATATAATTTTATATGAAACGATAAAGTTGATATTCTCTTCACTTTTTACGTAACTAGTTGATATGAAAAAAAGCTATATATATATATACACTATCAGGAAAGTGATTTTTTTTAATGATTATTTTCACTGAAAAAAGTTTCTAAATGGCCGATATTAACCTTTTCCAGCGATTTATAAATCGTTACATGTTCGCTGATATTAAAGCCTCACTTCTAATCTATCCCAACGAAAGTAAAAAATACTTACAAAAGGTTTTTTTTTTTTTTCCGGCAATTTTTTTTCGCTGCACTTCTGATAGATATATATCGTTCACCATGATGAAAATTGAAAAATGAGATGCAACTTTTAGGTCTTATTTGGTTATGCAATTCAGATAAAATTAGATGTTTTGTTAAAAGTTGAATAAAATATTATTAATTATAATATAATTTTTATTTTAGGATTAGAAAAAATTAAATTATTTATTATATTTTGTGTAAAAATTTAAGATAAGATGAGATAAAATAGTTTAATTTTATATAACTAAACCTGCCATTAAGGATTGAGATATTTTGGCCTGCATATATGCACGATCTTCTCGTTTTATTCCACGAATTCGAAGGGGGGTATATTGCTCGATCCGCTGTTGACGTGTGTGGCATTCTCATTGCTCTAAAGAACAAATAAACATAATGAGATCAGTTTGCAAAGCCTCAAAGATATGCATTGTATGCGTCAGGCGCTGTATTGTCATAATTCGAGCTTCGTTTAGGCATGTTCTTCGTTATTAAACATCTCTGTCTACGTATCCATCTTTTTGCAACTTTCCCGTGATGCTCGAGAGAGAGAGAGAGAGAGAGAGAGCGAGGGTTATGTTCCTCTCACATTCGAGTTACGTCATTCTGATCATCAGAATGTGATATAAATAATTAAAATTTATATATTAAGATAACTAGTAATTTCACACAATATCATTACAGATATCCTGAATTTGAATCAGGCTGACTCTACACATGATTTAATTAAATATTCCTAACTAATTAAATCTAACTCTTCTCATTTATACAAAAAAGAATAATGTTGGAAACAGTTTAGGATGTACCAGCCTTGCAAATTTCATTTGAAAAAAAATGTGAGGTTTACTCTTAAAAAAATATTTTTTTTATGTAGATATTTAATTTACTCACTTTTTTAAAAAGGAGTGTTCAAAACTTGCATATCATCCGATTGAATATCATTTCTTATAAAAAAAAAATAATGCAAAACGTGGGAGAAAAAATAGCAGGAGAGAGAGAGAGAGATTTTTTCCCTATCAATAATATTTTCTCGATCTGCATGCAGCATTATCATGATCATCTCCGGGTTCTCCCATGCATATGAGGGTGGGGATGTTCTTGGGTGATTTTTTAATTTGCAAGAAATATATATATTAGAAATATTACTGTTGAAATATTAATATAATTTATTTTAAAAAAATAGTAAACCAAAGTAATTCAAATTTCTGCTATCACTAATAATTCTTGCACGCACGAAAAGACAGTCCTTAATTTTTCATGGCCAGGAAGGAAATAGGGATTTTTGGCCCACTTGATGCTTCGCCTCCCTATGCTACTAGTTTTTACTTTTTATATATAGATGGACCCCTCATTTAATATTCGATTCTTTTTTTAAAAAAGTATTCAATTTTCTTTAAAAAATTAAGAAATTAGCAGTTCTCTATAGCTTTAAAAAAATATTTACAAAGCAATAAATAATATACTATAAGTTCCAATGAATTATAAATTTTCTACGATTTTATGATCAAATGGGAGGGGATCGGCATTGAGTTAGGCGATTCAGCTTTTTCGGTTTTGGATTATTTATTATAAAAATGATATTTTCAATTCTAGAACGTGTAAGGTATGCGAATTCATTTGAAAAAAGTAGGTAAGTATGAGACCTACATGAAAAAATTATTTTTTTAACAGTAGACTCCATTTTTGTTTAATAAGTGTGTGGGATTTCTACACCCTAGGACTATATATAGCATTACTCTATATATTATTTGACGCATTTACAACACGCACAAAGTAGTACTAGACACTGTCCGAGCCTTACTTGATTCACAAAATAATGTTGTCATATGTGATACGTTAGTTACTTTATAACAAAAATAGTTTCACAATCGTATGCATCACAACGAGCCACGCCGGTTTCTAATTTTATTTCATGAGAAATTTTTGTGAACCCAACATTTCTCAAGACCAAATAGATATCTTTTGAGACATTGTTATTGGAACGACTTTGGAATGTTTCAAGAAATATTTTGGGACGAAATTACAGTTTTTTAGGATGAAATTTTTCATCCCAAAAAATCAGTACTTCTGTTGTAGATATAGGTATTTGGTTGCAGATAGAAAGAATATGCTATTTTTTGATAATTACCTAGAAAGTTCAAAATTAGGGAAGAGTAGGAAGGAATATAACATTGAGACATGTTATCCACAAGATCTTGGAAAAATAATTAATTCTTGAAGTTTGTCAAAAAGGTGATGTTAGCTAGAAATTAATGCTAGAGGCCAGCCATGCACGACAGATTTCAACGTTCAACTACCTTGTACGTATCTCCAAAAAAAAAAAAAAAAAAACTACCTTGTACGTACTAGTATTATTTGTTTGTTTTCTCACAAGAAATTAACTTCAAATTATAAATTCAAAAGGTGCAAGCAAATCTAGCATACAACTTTGACATTTCGTGTACCATTTGGTATATGAGCGATGCTATATATCATGTATATATACCATTTGGTACATATGATGATGATCTCCAATTAAACCATCTAAATAAAGCAAAGTTGTACCTACCTCCACTAATGTTGTCATGAACAGACAATTAATACGTTCCAATTATTGAACAGGATTCTATATATAGCCGATTTGCGACTGACTTTGAATGTCAAAAGCGTATATATTTTGTTTGGATAATGATAGACATAATTTTTTTTTTTTTATAATTATGTCTTAAACCGAAGATATTTATGTTATTTTATAAAAATATTTTTCATCTAAAATAACATTGTATAAATAATTGCATGTATATATATTTTATTTTGTTTCAAGAAAAGAGACAATGAAGTTCATTAAATTAACTATATATATATTATAAGTATTAGGTACATGATTGAGATGTATTGTTCTTTTCTATATATATATATATAATATAAGATCACCCGGAAACCCATAAAACAAAAAATAGGGGTATTTTCTAGTAATTAAACGCACCCTAATTGTGTGGTAGATCTCGTCACAAAAATGTCGATCAGTCAAGTCACTCCCAGTATTTAATTAGGATTTGGACTCAATTTCTTAGTCCCTAGGAACAAGGAATTAAAAGGCGCTGGACCCTTTGTTTTGTGGCCCTTTTTTTATAGAAGACCACCGACGCGGGACCATACATAGAATTATGAGCACCATTTTGCACCAGAGGCCACGTCCTAGCAAGGCTAGCTTCCCAGCCACAGCCTTTGTCATCCTAAAAAACGTGTGTGCATATATACCTCTTTATGAATATTATGTCTCGCATGTTTTGGTTGACGAGAGGAGATGAAATTAAAATTAAAATTAAATAAAATATTTTTAGATATATTTTTTTAATATTATTTTTATTTCGATATTTTAAAAAAATAAATTGTATATTTTATTTTATTTAAGAATTTTAAAAAGTTATAATAATTAGATTAGATGAAATGAGTTAAGAGAAGTTGTGAAAACAAACGAGGTTTTGTAATTTGTTTGCTTTGTCTGCTTACATTTTTATCCTTTAACTTTCCAATGGTTTAGGTTGTATTTTGGGGGAGACATTGGTACGTAGCCCTATATATAATTTATGCGTGTCTGTTTTTCTTTATCTAATGGTATGTCTAGGACTGTAAATTTGAAATTGCATGCAGATTATATATATCTAAAAGATAAAGAAAAAACGTTCGGCTTTTACTTAAAATATATCTGATTGTAGTACAGCGAGAAATGTGTCTTATGTTCTCGTGCATCTCATTAATATTAGATTATATTGTGCTTAAAACTCAGTTGTCTATTGGGCACAGGTGGAGCTATATTAGGGCTGGCTTGGGTACTGATCATGCATGGCCCCTACAGTTTTGAAATTCCGGCCCTCTAAATGATAGCTGTCTTTATTGTCTAGAATAAACACTTAGTAGCTAGCATGAATAATATATATATATATATATATATACACACATATAATATATATATATTATACTGGTGGGTCTCTTAGACCTTCGTTTGGTTATGCATATAGTATATAATGATATAATTAGTGAATAGTAATGAAATAATTTGAGTTAAGATTTTTATGGAGTTTTGGAAATTAATGGGAGAGAAAAAGTTGAATAAAAATATTATAAAGTTAAAATATTATCAGAATATAATTTTTGTTTTGAGATTTGAAAAAATTGAATGCCTTTTGTTTAGAAGTTTGGAAAAGTACGTTGTAATGATTAGATGAAAAACTTAAGAGGTTAAAAATTTGAAATTGAAAAGTGTATATGTTTGAATGATATTTGAATGTTGAGATGAGATGGATTGAGATCACCAGTGAAACCAAACAGGGCCTTAAGATTACACATTTTTCAACTGTCATTAAAGCAAAAAAAAAAGTAAAAAACATATTTATAGAAATGCCTATTTCTCCTAATAAAATACCTAATAAGAGGAGTGTGATAACTCCTTATAAAGTTTAAGATGAGTTTGTCTCTAAACCGTGTGGGACTTCTCAACACGTCCCCTCACTCGTGTGGGCAGGTATTTCCGATACCATCATTGTGGGTAGGTTGTAGGAGTCCATCATCAGTCATAGGTTAACCTGCTCTGATACCATATAGAGACATCAATTTCTTTCCATGAAAGACCTAGTATGAAGAGTGAGGTAACTCCTTATAAAATCCAGAATAAGTTTGTCTCTAAGCTGTGTGGGACTTCTCAACAGTATTTAATAAAACTCTTATTTTGTAAAGGGTTTGGCTTACATCCGGTTAAAAATTTACTGGATTCATCCTGCAGTTTGAAAAATAAGTTAACTCTTTCAATTTTATCCATTTAATACTTTTCAAGAGGGTATGGCTTAAATCCTATTAAACATATCTTGGAAAAAGTTTGAAGGAAAAATAGATGAAAAAAAAGATAGTACCGAGGAATATATAATGATATATCTCTATTAAGTAGGACATTGAGCAAAAATCGTGGCTGAGAGATACATAACATGTACTATGATACCTTTATTAAAAAACTAAGTCATGCAAATCGTGCCCGAGAGAGATCACACATACACAATAAGCCCATGGTATTAATCGTGCCTAGCCTAGATTGTAATGTGAGAACTCCATCCTTCTTGGATCTATAGACGTATTATATATATTGAATGTGTTGCATATATATATATATATATAGGTTTTTGACAAATAATATTACTCCTATGTGTAATTCATGTGACGTCGTTAAATTTTAATTTACTATAAAAAATAAATATTTTTACGAATTATTTGTGATAAAAATATATTTATTTTAATAAAAAATTATTTTTTAAATATATAGTTTTGATCTTAATGTATCCTTGGAACTCACTACCATATTTGCCATATGGATAATGATACTCTTACATTTTTTTTACCATTGTTTTACTATCCATTTTTTTTTTACCTTTTGCTCTTTGAATCTGGATTAAAAATCTAAAAAAATGACATTCTTGCATAATCTCGAAGAAAATAAATTGAATCAGCCAACGTAATCATGTAATTTAATAAAAAATAAATTCAATTTTATAAAAATTGATTCATTTTTCTAAATTATGCAAGGAGTTCATATTCAGATATTTTTAATCTAGATTCAAATAGCAAAAAGAGAAAAAAATAACTAAATAGTAAAACAATATTAAAGGAGGTGGAAGGATATATTACCATTGCCCAATATCCTAGTCATGCATCGATCGGTCATGTCATTTGGGGGGCGAGGGAGGGAGTTGAGTATTGCTAGGGTGCCGCCTTGCAGTGATCGCTGGGCATACATGCCCCTAGGCAAAATTTACTTTTCTAATTTTTTTTGTTTTTCTTATTCATATTTTTTTAACATCTTTAAATATTTTTAAAAATATAAAAATAATATTAATACACTAATAGTCATTTTCTTAATTAGTAAGTAAAAATTTTATTTACAAAAAATTAAATGCATGCACGATCAAAATAAGAAAACAAAATGAAAGGACATACTAGTATTATTAGGAGGGAGTTAGTATTTTTTTAAAAAAATTTTGGAAAGGAAGGGAGTGAATACTTGATTCATACTGGGTTGTGAACTTGTGGTCCAGGAAGGAACATTAATTGGGTAAATATTTACATGCTTTGGAACATAGGAATATTGAAAGAGGACCTTAATTAATTGATACACGCGTGCATGCCTGCAGCGTGCTTCAGTTCAGTGTTACGTTGGTACGTACATCATGAGCTTGTCATGACAGTCGTTTTTTCTTTCCCTTTTTTATTAATTGAATGATGATTTATATAAATATATATATAGCATTTTTGTAATCAATTCTTAATAAAAAAAATTTATTAAGTAAATCACTTCAAAATTTAGAAATACATAGTATTATAAATAAAATTTCTTTTTTAATAGTACTCTAATTATTCTGTGCAAGATTTCAGACTCCAGCATAGAAGCGAACTATTTGTTCAGGAGAGTCTGGTGAAACAATTTGTTTCAAAATACCGCCATAACCAATGTCAGAGGCATCTGTTTTAACAATTTTGAAGGAATCAGAAGTAGGAATACCAAGGTATGGCAGAGTTTTGACATGTGCCTTGATTTTCTTAATAAGAGCAGTGTGGATTTCTGACCAAGGAGGAGGATTTTGTTGAAGTCATTTAAACAAAGGACAACATTGTTTCCTCATAACTTGGTAGAATTCGGCAACATAGTTAAGAGATCCAATGAGTTTCTGTAACTGTTTTTTGTCAAGGATAATATTAGAAAATTTGTCGACAAATTCAATAGCCCTATTGATAGGTCTAATTTTGCCTTCAGAAATATCATAACCAAGGAATCTAATCTTGGTTTAAAATAGTTTGATTTTTCTGGCTGAAACAACAAGACCATTTAATCTAATGATATCTAGAAATGAGTTTAAATGTTTCCAGTGATCATCAATAGATTTTGAGAATATGAGAACATCATCTTTGTAAACAATGGTGAAATGAGTGAATGAATTAAAAATATCATTCATGATATTCTGGAATTCACTATGAGCATTTTTTAGACAAAATGACATTACGTTCCATTCGAAATGCCCAAAAGGAGTATTGAAAGCAGTTTTGTACCGGTCAGACTCACTAATCTGGATTTGCCAAAATCTTGACTTAAGGTCAAACTTATAAAAGACCACAACATCACAAAGCCTATGAATTAAGTCATTTTTTGTTGGGGATATGATACATAATCCACTCTAAGATTTTATTCAAAGGTTTGTGATTAATTACTAGGCGGGGTGTCCCTCTCTCTATTTCAGTATTTTTCTGGACATAGAAAGCTGCACAAGATCAGGGAGATTTGCTATGCCTGATTATTCCTTTGTTGAGTAAATCAGTGATTTCTTTTTTGCAGAATTCTAAAGTATCCCTATTCATCTTAATAGGGCGAGGTTTAGTTGGAATATCTTTTTCATTGAAATTTTTTATATAAGGTAAAGTGACAACATGTCTCTTCCTATACCAAAAAGCATTAGGAAGATTAAAACAAACTTAAAAAAAGCAGTATTTTGTTGAAATTATCGATTTTTTATTGAAGTAATTTACTGGACAATTGTTCAAAAATCTTTTTGTATCTAATTTCCTGTTGGAGGAAATTCAAATATTTGTTTTTTGCATAAAACAAAGATTTCAAACTTTTGTCAGTATCAATTTCAAATCTTGAAGCAAATTTAAATTTAACTTTTTGTCCAAAGGGATTAGTAGTAATACCATCTTTTTCAGACAAAAAAAGATATAAAGAGGAAATAAAATGAATTCTTAATATGACTTTGTCAGATATATTTCGGACAAGTACAGATGGAATTTTGAAACAAACATTATTTTGGCAAACATGAGCAATATTGAGGTCATAATTGATTTTCATCTGAGATAAATTTGCCGAAAATAGACGTTCAGTTGATTTTTAAAAATATTTACTAGGTATTAATCATTCTTGAATACAATTTAAATCTGAACTCGAATCAATCATAGCAACAATAGGGAATGAAAATTCATGGCAAACAACAATAGTAACCCCTGAAAATCATTTGGGAGGAATAATATGATGGATTAAACAGATCTGGTTGTCAGAAGTTTTTCTTCTTTCTGACCAAAATCTGAATAATTTGTTTGCTCATTCTCAGAAGGAATATCCTCATCAAGTTGTTTGTCAATTTTAAAACATAAAGACTCTTGTTTTAAAACATCATTTTTAGACTTAAGATTATTGATCTCAGATTTCCGTTCAACGATCTCTTTTTTAATAATATTAATTTCATGTTGTAAATCACTAGTATAAATATTTTTGAGTTTTTTTCTTTTGAAATCTCTTCAAAGTGTCTTGAAAAATAATCATTTGTTTAGAAGTTTCTGGTTCTTGGCGAACCATAGTCTTCTTGAGTTTGAGAAAGTATTATTCTTTAAGCTCAGGATTTGTAATTTGAGAAATCAAAGTTAATCAAAGATTTTCTTGTTCTTCTGCTTTGGTTAAAATATTGATTGTTTTACTCAAAGTTTTGCAACAAGAATCATTGCAATTACAACCACGCTTAATACTAGGAGAGTCAAGAGATTTAATTTCAGAGTGATATTCTGAATTACTAGAACTAAACTCATGGATATCAGATGATGAAGAAGATTTTGTTTCTAGGAGTCGAAGCAATTCTTCTTGATCATTAGCATCGATATTCAACTGATTAAGCTTCTTTTTTAATTTATTTGGCTTTTGGGGACATTTATCAGCAAAATGTCCAAATTTACCACAATTATAGCAGTTTCCATTTGAAAAATTCTTTTTCTTAGGAAAAGATTTAGAAAAAGATTTTCTAAAAGATTTTTTTATAAAAATTATCACGGTGCTTTCTCCTTGTTTCCCTGTGAGGTTTAGAAAACTTAGTAAAATGCTTATGCTTTCGTTTTGATGGAGCAACAGAGGGAAGGCCAAATTGTTTACAAAAAGTGCCCATTTCATATTTTGCTTTCTTGCTATTCTTCAGTTGTTCACGAAGCATTCTTGATCATTGTACATACTAATACCAAATTTCTTAATTATACTGAAAATATCACCATAAGTGTAATTTTCATAATTAAGAAGTCCAGAGATATCAGTAAGTTCATTTTTGACTTTATGAGAAAATAAACGAGGTAAACTATCAATAAATTTCTTCTTCTAGTAGGGCTTATGACTATCGTCTCTAAGCATAGAAATAAAAACATCTTGATACCATTTATAATCAGACATCGTATGACATCGTAAATTATTCAATTGATCACTGATACGATTAGTAATGTTGGAGGGAGTCCCAAGAAAATGTTTAATAATAGTGTAAATCAAAGTATTAATACTATCAGGGTGAGCCATTCCTATTGTTCCAACAAAGATAGGCATGGCATGAGAATTTTTGAAGATGTGTTTCTAGTTCATGGCAGGGGAGTGCAGGAGGTTCATGTTTATGGAAGCTTGCTCACAAATTAAAAAGACTCAAAGTGGTGCTTCGTAGTTGGAATAAAGAGGTTTTTGGTTGGACTGGAGAGCATATAAAAAACAAGGAGGCACGAGTGGAGGAAGGGGAAGCTCGGCTACAGGTTGGTTATTCGGAAGAAGTTGAAGCTGACATTTTAGCCTCCAGAATTGAGTTAGATGCTTGGTTAAAAAGGGAGGAGTCCCGTCTCGCTCAGCAAGTCAAGAATAATTGGGTTGCGCATGGTGAGATTTCTTCCTCATTCTTTAAAGCTCTATAGGTTTGGAAGCATAATGTAGTTTGAGAAATGAGTATGGGTAATGGCTGGATTTTATCTTCTCCTGAGGCTATACAAGACGCCGTAGTTCTGTATTTTGAGGAATTCCTCCAAGAGCAATTGAATAGATCACTTCCTGATTTAACAGATTAAATCCATGTTGAGGTGGCGGATGCAAAAAATCAGATTTTAAGTGGTGTTCCTTCTGTAGAAGATATTAAAGAAGCTTTGTTCTCTATTCCGGTGGGTAGTAGTCTTGGGGTTTGGATCTGGCTTTTACCAACACTGTTGGGAATTGGTGCAGTCAAATTTAATTGAGGCAATCTGTGACTTCTTTTGGGGCTCTCCCCTTCCCAGTTTTTATACTTCCTCATTTATTGTCTTAATTCCAAAAGTGCCAAACCCTTCATCATTTGGAAAATTTTGACCTATTAGCCTTTGTTCTGTGGTGTACAAAATATGCTCAAAAATCTTGGTTGATCGATTAACCTCGGTGTTTAGTAGTCTTATTTCTCCGGAGTATGGTGCTTTTTTATATGGGAGAAGTATTTTTGATAACATAAGCCTTACTCAAGAGTTAGTCCATAATTTAAATAAGGTTGTTCCCCGGGGGGGGGGGGGGGAATTTTTTTGAAAAAAANAAGAGCCTTTGGGTTTTCGACAGAGTTTTGTAAGTTGATATCTCAATGTGTTACTATGCCTTGGTATTCTGATGTTATGAATGAGACGTCAAAATGTTTCTTTAAGGGTGGTAGGGGGTTTCGCCACGGGGATCATCTTTCATCTTATTTATTCATTCTTGTAGAGGAGGTTTTTTCTCACCTATTAAAAGAAAAGTTTTAGGCCAAAAAAATTGGTCGTTTTACTCATCCAAGAAATGGTTCTTTCATTTCTCACTTACTCTATGCCGATGATATAGTGATATTTGCAAATGGTGGTAAAAGGTCAGTTAAGGAGATAAAAGACACTCTTGGTCTTTATGCGCAATGGTCGGGTCAGCAAGTGAATAAGGCTAAGTCATCCATTTTTTTCTTAACAAAAATTTCTTCTCATAGGCGCCGTGTGCTATTATTGCTTAATGGGTTTTCAAAAGGAAAATTTCCAGTTAAGTACTTAGGGGTGCCTATCATTACTGGAAGAATGAAGGGGATTTATTTTGAGGACTTGGTTCAAAAAATTCATCAGAAGATTGAAGGCTGGAAAGTGAAGTTCCTATCAACGGGAGCTTGACTTTTTTTTTTACAGAAACATGTTCTTTCTAGCGTGCCGGTGCATTTGTTGGCTGTCTTTCAGGTTCCTAAGTCAGTTATTAACAATTTACACAAGTTATTTAGTTCATTTTTCTGGGGTTTGGTCAATGAAAAATCTAGAAGAAAATTGGAGAATTAGGACAAGCTTTGTCTACCAGTTGATGAGGGAGGAGTTGGCTTGCGTAATTTGTATGATATTCAAAGATCTTTGCATCTCAAGTTTGCATGGAATTTGTTATGCTCGGATTCTTTGTGGACGTGATTTTTTCACTCTAAGAATATTAAAGATCAACATCTTTCAGTAATCCCACAGACTAGAGGCACAAGTTTCTGGAAAATGATCATTCGTGAAATTCCCACTATTATGAAGTATTCTAAGTGGTTGGTTAGAGAAGGTAATGTATCATTTTGGAGGGACAAATGGCTGGATTCAGGTCCTTTATGTTTGCAACATTAGATAGTTCATGGTCCGAACTTAGCCGTGAAACAATGTATGGTGGAAAAAAGTTGGGATGTGGATCAATTAGTGCAGCTAGTGGGACAAGAACAAGTAGATTTAATTGTTTCTAAGATAGGTGGCATAAGAGGTGGCTCAGATCAACTGGTTTGGTTGGGTACTTCGGAGGGTTCCTTTATGACCAAGAGTGCATGGAATTTTGTACGTGTAGTAGCTACAAAAGTACAGTGGTCGGAGTGGATATGGCAGCTACATTTCCAAAGAGATTTTCAGTTTTGATGTGGAAAGACTTATCACAAAGTTTAAGTGTTGATGAACGTATTAGGAGAATTGGAATTCCATTGGTCTCTAAATGCGAATGCTATCCGGAGGGTGATTTTGAAGACTTAAACCATGTTCTATATGGGGGTAAAATTGCTACAGCTATATGGAGATTCAACTCTTTTACTTTGGATATTCCATATGCGGCTAATCGGTCATGGAGAGAAACAATTGTGGCCTAGTTTCGGCGTGCTTTTAGATCATCGCAGGTTGGCAATTTGCTTGTTTTAATTCCAATTATCATCACTTGGAATTTGTGGTGTTGGAGATGTTCAGCAAGAATGGAAGGAAAAAAGGAGTCCATTGATTCGTTGTAGTATTCTGTTAAATACTGGATTAATTGGGTTGGTATTAAGTTGAAGGCTGGTTCTCGATTGGGGTGAAGAGATGCTGAGGTGCTGAATTTTGCTGCGATACCGGTTAATACAAGAAGTAAAGAAAATATCATTGTTGTTTCCTAGCAAAGACCACATCTTCGGTGGTTCAAATTAAATATGGATGGTAGTAGCCTACACAACCCAGGTGAGTTGGGTGTTGGTGGGGTCCTGCGGGATGCATAGGGGTGTAATTTTAAACTGGTAGACCGGCCCGAACCGGACTGGACCGATTTTATCGATTTTGAATCGGTTCAGTTCGGGACCGGTTCGTCGAATCCGTAAACTGGTTGGAACCGGTCTGATTCCGGTTTTGGAATTTTTCGGACCGGTTGAAAAAAATATTTTATAAATAAGTTTTATACAAAATAAAATTATACAAAATATTTTTTATATATTAATATATAAGTTTTATATATAATGTATAATTATATGTGAAATTTATATATATATAATATAATATAATTATATATCATATATGAAATATGCTATTAAGATAATTATATATAAAATGTTAATCTTAAATATGAACATTTGTAATTTGTTTGATCATATGCTATTAATATAATTATACATAAGATAATGTTATTATAAAATAAAAGTTTAATCTTAAAAATGAAAATATAATTGATCATGTATTATATAGCTATACTAATATATAGTTATATATAGCTATACTAATAGTCTAATATTAATACTATCATATAGTCTAATAATTTATATAGCTATACTATTATATAGTCTAATATATTATAATTTATAGAGTATACTAATATATAAGACTATAAGTTTATTACTAATACTAATAGTCTAATATAGAGTATAGTTATAGTTATACTTATAATTAATATAGTTATACTAAATCACTAAGTTTATAACTAATAATAATATATAACTATACTAATAGTATAATATTCATACTATTATATAGTATAATATGTTATATAGCTATACTAATACAGAAGTTTATATCTAATACTAGTAGTCTAATATAGTTATACTAAATCACTACAACTAATACTAATATCATTATAATATATTAGAGTTATAGCATAATATATGTATACTAGACTAATAGTATTAAGTTCACTATAAGTCTACTATATATAATATGGATGTCAGTATTAATATTAGTATAGTTTATAGTTATTTAGTATAAAGCAATTGCAAATATTAATGTAATTAACTAAATGTAATCATATACAAAATATGAAAAATAAAAAGCTTAATATATTGACAATTAACATAGATTCATAATATTAACACATTGACATACTCTTAACTCTAAGTTAGTAACAAATTAGCAATTAACATCATAAATATAATTATAATTAATTAATTTTTTAATCACTTAATTATTTAATCCATATTGAATAGTTTACTTAATTTTAATTTTAGTAATTTAAATAATTTTTTAAATTAAATTATGTGCCAAAAAGATAAAAGAATAACACTAACCTCATCTTCCAAACACAAAATGGCGCCGTTTAGTATAAAACAGAACTTAAATGGCGCCGTTTAAGTCAGGGGAAAATTACTCAGTATTTTTTTAAAATAAACCGTTTGTTGAAACGGTGCCGTTTGGGTCCAGTTTCAATCCAAACGGCGCCGTTTCAACTTAATTTTCGTCACTTCCCCCCTCCCCCAAAAAAAGTCCCTCAGTTTCACTTTTCAATTTTCACTTTCACAGAGTTTCACTTCCCCCCTTCTCCCGAAAGGCAAAAACCCTAGCCCTCCCTCCGTCGCATCCCCCTCTCCAGCCCCTTCGACGCCTCCTTGACTCCGTCGAAGTTCTTTCTGCAGATGACGCCCGTCTCTCAGACTCTCTACCTCCCTCACTCTCTCGTCTCTCTGCCTCAATCTCTCGTCTCTGTCTCTCTGCCCCCTCACCGGCCGTTGCACACAACTTAGCCGCAGGCCCGCAGCCTACCACGCACTCGGCCTCACATCACTCTCTTTGTCTTCGATTCCTCACGGACCCACGGTAATTTGTTTTTGTGTTTTTTAAATTACTTTGAAATCTGGTAGAACCGTAGATGGTATTTGTTTTATTAGGGTTTTTGAATCCATATATAAATTGCATCTGGATGTTAGTACTTGTTTATTTGAGGAAATAAATTTTTTTTATATGACTATTTTTGTTTATTCGAGCAAATAAAAGACGAGTCTCTTAATTTGTTCTTAATCTTAAGTTTTTGGAGATGACCAATTAGGATTAACAAGTTACAAAACCATTGCTAGGGTGTCAAATATTGTTTGAATTTTTTTTTTAATCTTCTAAACTCATGCACGAGGTAATTCAACATTGACACTTTTATCTTTTTACTTGTATAGTTGCGTCCCTGGACCTTGACCATCATATAAAAACTTTTAACCTAATTAAGTTGGAGTTGAAATATAATTGGTTGGATCATATCAGTATTTTTCTTCCATTTTGGCTCATGTTGAGCCAGGGTAGTCATCCCTGACCAGTTGAGAATTAAAACCCTATTTTTCAAAGGAAAACTCATTATATTATGTGAAGATGCAGTTAGACAAATTAATTATCAATACTTTTGAAGGCTCGTGATCATAATTAGTTTCAATTGGGACCATATATAAATTGCATCTAGTTTATATATACTGTCAATATCTTTAAATGTGGGTCAAAACTACCAAAATCAATTAAGAATCATATAGAAATTTGCATGCACCGACAGATGATAAAATGTGAAACTTACATTTAAAAAAAAAGGGAAACCGGTAAAACCGAAAGTACTGGTTTAGGAGGGTAACCGGTGCGTAATCGGTTTTAAAAAATGCAAAACCGGTCATACTGGTTCGGTCCTAGATTTTGTCCAAAATCAGACCGAATCGGACCGGTTACACCCATAGGGATGCATATGGAAACATGAAATTTGCATTTGCTGCTACCAAGGGTAGGGGCACTAATAATCAAGCAGAGTTGATGGCTCTTTTGATAGGAATTCAGAAATGCAAGAATATGGGTTTTGATAATATTATTATTGAGATGGACTAGATGTTGGTAGTCAACTGGTTTAAGAAAGGAAAATGTAGTTTATGGAATTTGAAGGATTTTTTGGAGGAAATCAGCCGTCTGTTATCAAGGATGAATTTTCGGACTCAACATGTTTTTCGGGAAGTAAATATGGCAGCGGATTTCTCGGATGGGAAGTAGTGGCTGCACTGAGGACTGGTTTAGACCAGAAGACATACCTTTCGTGCTTAAGGGTAATTTGCACACTAATCGAAGTGATTTAGCTCAGTTACGTAAGGTCCATTGATGGTTTTCATTTGAGCTGTGAATGTTTCAGTCTTAATTCTGGGTTCTCATTGTCCTTGTTACACAGTTTCTCGATTTTTGTCTGCACATAATTTCATTTGTTTACAATAAGACGTTGGTTTGGCCTTTAAGTCCTTTTGATTGTTTATTTAGAACTGTAACCACGGTATTCCTCCGACACAAGTGAGGGTTTTTAATAAAGATCCGGAGGTACGGTCCTCCATCCCAAAATAAAATAAATAAATATAGTAATTTTTATTATTTAAAACAAAGTTGCTTAGAGAATTCTTACACCTTTTGGTTTTTTATTTCGAGATATCTAATAATTTTTTTAGTAAAGATTTGCTTTGAAAGGACACACGGAGCTCACGAAGCTATCGACCAGGTGGAGGTATGTCTTGAGCTCGTGACAGGAGGCGACGTTGAAGCCGCTGAGGTAGGGGGAGTCTCTATTACTCAGTCGTAGCTTTCTTCCACACGCTTTCCATCGCCACTCTAAGAAATTTTTAATGCTATTTTTTTATTGTATATAATTTGTTATTTCAAGGTATTCTAATGACTTTATATCTCAACAAATATCTCTTATAGCAAGAGTTAGATACCAATTATGATCTGACAGAATTATATGTTGCATCACATACTAATCGTAATGGAGATGACTCATCTCGATGCCCGTGAAAATTATGTAAGTATAATAATATATTCTAATTAAACATATTTAAACATTTGTGAAGATATTAATTCTTTCTATTGTGTGTAGGATAAAATGGTTGCTCTATATGTTGAATCTGCGTCAGATCAAAATCCTCAACAAGTGATGTTGAAATTTTTACATAAGTTCTGGGTCAACCTTCAGGATATTCGAGGGGTTTGGGTCGCTGTGTAAAGCCTTCTAGCTCTTCCTCACCGTCTGGGTTTGCCTCTAACACCTCTATAGCGTTAAAGAAAGTGAATTCAATGATCAAAGAATTGACTACAATGCAGCATGAGTTAGAGGCTCAATTGGCGAAACAAGCAGACATAGAGATACGCATGAAACAACAAGAAGAGTTCAGGAGAAATGTGCAACTCCAAGTGCATATGCTTTATGCAAATGTTCAGGCCTCCAAGCAACTGATTTACATTATACGTATAGATTTTAGGATCTATTTATGTATGAAGAACGCTAGTACTACTGTTTTATTTATTTAACTCGCACTTATCAGACTATTTTTATGGGTATTGAACAAATTGTAATATATTTTTTTAAAATATTATATGTCTATTTGGTTTTTAATTATTAGGTAAAATAATATAAAATAGTTATCATTCAAACAACTAAAAGCCGTTCGAACAAAATAAGTAAAACCACTCGAACATTGATATAGAACATTTGAATGTAAACATTCAATCAATACTAATCCTTCAAACGAAATCATCGAATATAAAATAAACATTCGAACGTCATCTCATAACAAATCGTTCGATCCTATCATTGTCCGATCAAACGTCTTACTCAATACGTTCAAATATAATTTACTGTTCGACCATTAAATTGTTTGTTCAAACGTTTCCTCATGCTTATTTGGTCGAACGAACTGATATTGATCGACTACTCACGAAAGACGCGTTTGAACATATCTGGCGTTCGAATGGTGAACATCAAGTTTGTATCGTTCGAACGTGATTCTGGCACAAAATTCATTCGTCCCAAAAAAAATATTCAGTTCGAACGCGATTGAATGGTTTTGCTCAAGTTTGTCCCAAAAGATATTTTTGGGACGAAATTGATATTTTCATCGTAAATATCTTTTGGGACACTGTTATTGAAACCACCTTGAAATGATTTTTTTTCGTCCCAAGAAATATTTTGAGTTGAAATCACAGTTTTTTGGGACAAAACTTTTTGTCCTAAAAAACTGCTTCTGTTGTAGATATAGGTCTTTGCCTGCGCATTGAAAGAATATGCTATTTTTCATAATTACCTAGAAAGTTAAAAATTTGGGAAGAGTAGGAAGGAATTAACATGGAGACATGTTAGAGTACTGCTAGAGCCACCGCTGCTGCTGGGAGCTACCGCTGGCTCTAGCATATATTTGTTTATATGTTTTTTTTCAGTTATTTTTTACATAGATTTTTTTAATACTTTTTAATATTTAAAAATAAAATAAAATAAATTTAGAACATTATTAAAAAACACTTTTTTAATCATAAAGTAAAAAAAAAATCATAATTTTTTATTTTACTTATTGATTAAGGAAATATTTTTTAATAATATTGTGATTTTTTTTAAATATTTAAAATAATTAAAAAATCTATATAAAAAAAGAATAAAAAAAACACATGTTAGTACAAGCGGTAACTTCCAACAGAAATTGTGAGCCGGACGCTTAGCATTTTCCAGACATGTTATTCACAAGATCTTGGAAAAATAATTAATTATTGAAGTTTGTCAAAAAGGTGATGGTAGCTAGAAATTAATGTTAGAGGCCAGCCATGCATGACAGATTTCAACGTTCAACTACCTTGTACGTACTAGTATTATTTGTTTGTTTTCTTACAAGAAATTAACTTCAAACTATAAATTCAAAAGGTGCAAGCAAATCTAGCATACAACTTGGACATTTCGTGTACCATTTGATGATGATCTCCAATTAAACCATCTAAATAAAGCAAAGTTGTACGTACCTCCACTAATGTTGTCATCAATGTCATGAATAGATAGCTAATATGTTCCTGTTATTGAACAGGGGTTCTATATATAGTCGATCTGCGATTTAGGACTTCTGAATGTCAAAAATGTATATATTTTGTTTGGATAATGATATACATAATTTTTTTTTTTTATAATTATGTCTTAAACTGAAGTTATTTATGTTATTTTATAAAAATATTTTTCATTTAAAATAACATTGTATAAATAATTGCATGTATATATATTTTATTTTGTTTCAAGAAAAGAGACAATGAAATTCATTAAATTAACTATATATATATATATTATAAGTATTAGGTACATGATTGAGATGTATTGTTCTTTTCTATATTATATACACATATATAATATAAGATCACCCTAAAACCCATAAAACAAAAAATAGGGGTATTTTCTAGTAATTAAACACTCCCTAATTATGTGGTAGATCTCGTCACAAAAATGTCGATCAGTCACTTCCATTATTTAATTAGGATTTGGACTCAATTTCTTAGTCCCTAGTAACAAGGAATTAAAAGGCACTGGACCCTTTGTTTTGTGGCTCCTTTTTATAGAAGACCACCGGCGTGGGACCATACATAGAATTATGAGCACCATTTTGCAACAGAGGCCACGTCCTAGCAAGCAGCTAGCTATATAGCTTCCCAGCCACAGCCTTTGTCATCCTAAAAAACATGCGTGTATATAGAGTTTTGTTATGTATAAATGAATTTGCATATCAATCTGCGTATTAATGTTGTTGTCTTCGTATTCTAAATTTAAATTAGTACTATTTTCAATAAAATCTACTTTCTAACCAATCATATTGAATGTATGTGTGTATTAGTGCGCAGAATCGCTTACAACTAGATTTTTTTGTGTATATATCTCTTTATCACTATTATGTCTCTATTTTTTTTTAAGATGAGATAAGATTAAAATTAAAAATTAAATAAAATATTGTTAGATATATTTTTTTAATATTATTTTTATTTTAAAATTTTAAAAAATTGAATTGTTTATTTTATTTTATATGAGAATTTGAGAAAATTGTAACAATTAAATTAGAAAAAGTAGTTAGATTCAATACAAACAAAGTCCAAATTTTCTTTCTCTTCTACATTCATCTCTCTTTCCTCTTCCTTCGAATCTTTCTTCCAGAAACTTCCATGGCAGAATTCAAATTTTGTCATGATATCAGAGACATCTGATTAGTTATTCCTGAATTCTTCATGGAATTAACGATGACTTCCTCTTCTAATTCTTCTAAAAATAATCGTGAAGATCCATCGAATCCTTATTTTCTCCATCATGGACAAAATCCCATAGTTATGCTAGTGACAGATCGATTAAATGGAGATAACTATCACTCTTGGGCCAGATCGATGTCTAAAGCTCTTAGTGCGAAGAACATGATGGGATTTGTCAATGGAATTCTCAAGAAACCCTCAAATGAAGCAGATCATGTTTGTCAGGCATGGATTCGATGTAATGATACATTAGTTTCGTGGATTATCAATTTTGTTGCCAAGAATATTGGATCTAGCATTTTGTACATTGATGTAGCGGCTGATATGTGGAGAGATCTCAAAGAACGATTTTCACAAGGAAATCGACCAAGAATTTTTGAACTAAAGAAAGCAATCAGCTCTCTAAAGCAAGAACAGAAATGGTTATTGATTATTACACAGAGCTGAAACCGTATTGGGATGAATTGGCTAATTTCAATAAAAATCCACCATCATGTTCCAATGAAACCCTAAAAGTTTTTGAAGAATCACAACAAGAGGAATATGTGATGCAATTCCTGATGGGTTTGAGTGATTCTTTCATTAATCTGAGAAGTCAAATTCTGTTAATCGAACCATTTCCCTCCACTAATAAGGTTATTGCACTTGTGCTTCAGGAAGAAAAAAAAAAAGAGGTGCTTACTAATTCTGCACCTAACCTTGAATCAATTGTTGCATTATTGATGAAACAAGCACCTAATCTTGAGTAGAGAGAGAGTTTAGAGAGAGAAGGTCTGGGGTGATTGTTTTTACGTTTCGGAGGCTTGTTTCTTTTGTTCTGTTTTGGAAAGTCCGAGGATCTCGGGTTTCCTATTCTGGGTTCTTACGCTCCTAGGGTTACTTCTTGACGGCGTGCGCTGCCCCTCTAATGGCCTTGCCGTCGGCGGGGAATGCCATTCCTGGTGATTCACTGAATACTTCTTATGCTCAGGCGGTATCAAAACATGCAGAGAATTCATCGTTCAAGTTACCAATGCGTTTTTCGGTGGATATTGATGGGGAGTTGGGCTTTGTATTCTCGAAACCAGAGATGGTGAAGGCTGAGAAAGATTTGAAGTTTGCTTTGGTGATGAAATTCATGAGTTAGGGCTTCCATCGATAATATACGTCTGCATGTGGTGAAAAAATGGGGTCTGTTAGAGATTCCACAGATCAGTTTCATGGATGACTATCATATTTTGATACACATGAAAAATGAATGTGATTTTGTTCATGGTTGGGCATGTGAAGGAAGATCTATGGAGGGGAATACCTTTCGGCTATTCAAATGGACCTAAGATTTTGATCTTAAGAATGAGTCTCCTTTGGCTCCTCTGTGGATTTTCTTGCCAGGATTGCTTATGCACTTGTATAGAAGGGATTGTCTTCAAATTCTATCAACTCGGTTTGGCCGTTTCCTTGGCACTGACAATGCAACATTGAATAAAACGAGGGCTACGGATAAACGTATGTGCATAGAAGTGAATCTAAAGGAGGAACCAATCAAAGGTTTTCCGATTGTCGTTTCGGCAAATAGAACAATATGGCAGGAAGCACGGTATGAAAAACTTGGTTTTTACTGCACTAAGTGTTGTAGACAAGGGCATATGAAAGTGGTTTGTCTTATGGGGGAGACTCGGCGGAAGGCAGGAGAGGAGACAAGCAATCGTGCTCTGATCAAGAACCAACAAGTATGGAAAGAAAAAACAAGTGAGAAAGAAAAAACTAGTGAGAAGGAGGGGGAGACAGAGCACGTAGTAGGTGTTACCTCAGAAAATCTGGTGCAAGAAGAAAATCTGGTACATGAAGAATTACCAGTGATTGAACAAACGTTGGCCTTGGTTGCGGATGGGGTTGCGGAGAAATATGGAAAGGACATGCCAATGATACAGCAGCCAGAACCAATGTGCATGGCAATTGTCGTTGGGCAAACAGACCATGCCAACAATCTGTCGAAAAGGTTGCTAATGAACCGGTGACTAGACAAGATTTGGTTTTTATGCAGGGAAATGAAGGAGAGCGTAGTGCAGTGCAGGTTGAAGTTGGTAGTCCTACGGTTTTGAACAGAGGTTCTTACGAGGGGGGCCACACAGATCTAGTCTCTGAAATCCTAGAGTTGGAATGCAGGACTCAAATAGCATCTGAAAATGATGTTGTCGTGGGGGAGAACCAAATTGTTTCACTTTCAGATCCTGAGGATGAAGATGTTCTTGGCGCACTGGCTCAACAAAAGCAATACAATTTGGACCCTAAGAGTAACCAACCTAGTTGCAAGACTAATTCAAAGAAAGACACAATGAGACAATCCCAATGGGTTTTATCCCGACCTTCTAAACTCAATTTATGATTAATAAAATTTTGGTTTGGAATTTGTGAGGGTTAGGTAGTTCCCGAAATCAATTAAAAAGTTTAGTTAAGAAGTATGGCGTGTCTATTGTCGGGATTTTGGAACCTTTTGCTGAGGATGAAAAAATGACTCGTTTGGCTTATTTGATGGGGTTACCGAATTTTTGTAGTGATGCGGATGTTGATGGTAAAATTTGAATTTTTTGAAGTGATGATTGTGATTGGAAGGTGTTATCTATGACTAACCAATTAATTTTCGGGAGATTTCGGTTTGGTGAAGAGAAGCTCTACATTTCTTTTATCTATGCAAAGTGTAATAGCATAGAGCATAGAGAATCATGGCAAAGCTTAGAGGTGGTAGATTCCAATGAGTCTCCATGGCTTGTGGTAAGGGACTTCAATATTATCCGGGAAGATAGTAAAAGAGTTGGTAATCATCCAAGGCCTATTGCATTGATGGAAGATTTTAACAATTGTATTGATCACTGTGGTTTATTGGACCTCCGGTCCTCCAGGTTGTGGGACACCGGCTCTCGTGGTGTAATGGCCATGAGGGGCATACTCGTAGTTGGGCACGACTTGATAGAGCACTGATTAATATCCATTTTGCAAACAAGTTTCCTTCAGCTTTATTTGAATATCTTAAACGAAGACTTTGGATCATTGTCCTATGCTCATTTATTTCCAAAAACAAGTGGTTAGCTACAGCCCTCATCCTTTTCATTTTCAAAATATGTGGGTTTCTCATGCAGATTTTACGAGATGTGTTGAAGAAGTTTGGAAGGAACCTTATACATCTGTGGGCCTTTTACGGTTGGCAGAAAATTAAAGAAAACGAAGCTTGCATTATGAGCTTGGAATAAACAGGTCTTTGGGTATGTTGGGCAGACTATTAAAGAATTGGAAGAGAGATTGGAGGTTTTAGAGAGCTGTTTACAAGGTGGCTATGATCATGAAGTAGAATGTGATTTCTTGGTTACAAAACTTGAACTGGATACTTGGGAACAACGTAAAGAACTCAGGCTTTCTCAATTGGCAAAAAAGAAATCGCTTTTAGAAGGTGATCATAATGCTAAATTCTTCCATGCAGTTGTTAACCAACGGAGAAAAACTAAAGTCATTTCAAACATGCGGCTAGAGAATGGAACTCTTTTGAACTCGCCGGAACAGGTTCATCAAGGAGCTTTAAATTACTTTCAGGACTATCTTTCAAATCCTTCTATTGTTGAACAGGTGGATCTCACATCTCTAATTTAGGGTTCTATATCTGAAGAAAATAATTTGGCTCTTGCTATAACCCCGACTGAGATCGAGATTTTGGCTGCTTTGAAATCAATTCTGAAAGAGAGCTCACCTGGACCGGATGGTTTTGGTTTAGGTTTCTATCTAAGCTGCTGGGATCTGATCAAAGAGGATGTCATCGAGGCAGCCAAGGATTTCTTTTCAGGTTCTCCTTTACCTAGATTTTATATGGCATCTTATTTGGTGTTGATTCCGAAGGTGGAGGAGCCCAAGAGCTTTGACAAGTTTCATCCTATCAACCTTTGTTCTGTTGCTTATAAGATTTTCTCAAAGGTTCTCGTGCAAAGGATGACCCCTTTTTTTATCTCAGTTGATTTCTCATGAATAGGAGCTTTTATTCCTGGCTGAAGCATCTTTGAAAATATTACTCTGGCACAGGAATTGGTTCATTCTCTGAATAAGAAAACAAAGGGCGGAAATATTATGGTGAAGATTAATATGGCCAAAGCCTATGATCGCGTAGACTGGCATTTTTTGTTAAATGTGTTAACATCTTTTGCTTTTTCTTCTCAGGTTTGTAATCTTGTAAGGGAATGTGTTAAGTCCCCCTGGTTCTCCATTATGATGAATGGGGCTTTCAAGGGTTTCTTTCAACTGACTCGGGGTCTAAGACAAGTGATCCCCTATCTCTATATTTATTTATTATTAAGGAGGAGGTACTGTCAAGATTACTTTGTAAGAATTTTGGAGATGGTCGAATTGGATGTTTTTCACATCCAGTGGGTGCGCCTCTGGTCTCTCACTTACTTTACGCTGATGATCTTTTAGTTTTTGTGAATAGTGGTAAACGTTTTGTTCAAATACTTATAACAACATTGGAGGTATATGAAAAGTGGTTAGGGCAGTTTATCAACAAGGAAAAATCAGCCTTCTTTTTCTCAAATTCCATTACACCTACACGGCGCTGTAATCTCACGAGATCGACAGGTTTTGTGGAAGGCAAGTTTCCAGTTACCTACTTGGGTGTCCCACTGGTTTCTGGATGTCTTACATCTAGACACTTGGAACCCCTCATAAAGAAGATTCGGAGAAAAATAGCTGGCTAGAAATTGAATTTACTATCTCAAGGAGGTAGGCTTACGCTGATGAAACATGTTTTAGCATGTATGTCAACACATCTTTTGGTGGTTTTAAATGTGCCTATGAAGGTTTTCAAAAAACTCAACTCTTTGTTGTCTACATTTTTTGGGGTGAATTGAATGGAAGACCAAGGATGAAATGGTGTGCTTGGGATAGAATATGCAAACTGTACAAGGAAGGGGGACTTAGCATAAGAAACTTCCATGAAGTTTAGAAGTCCCTACACATGAAATTTGCATGGAGATTGTTAACTGTTGATAATCTATGGACCAAGTTCTTCCATCCGAAATATGTGAAACACAACCACATTTTCCTTGCTGAGCCTAGAAGAAATGCTTCCCGTTTCTGGAAGTCTATTATGAATGTGATTCCTAATGTGGCAGAGAACGTTATAGTGAAGGTGAGAGAGGGCAGCTCTTCCTTTTGGTTTGATCGGTGGTTGGCGAGTGGGCCTTTATGTGCCAGTAGAGATTTTGGGCATTCTGAGATCAAAATAAAAGATGTATGGGTTGATGGTTCCTGGGATGAGAATTATCTTGTGGAACTAGTCGGTTTAGATAAAACAGAGGAGATCATGAACGGCATTGTGGCTGGTAAGGTGGGCAATGATATTACCATTTGGAAACTAGAAGTTAAGGGAGAGTTTACGTCGGCTTCAGCATGGGATCTAATCTGTGTGAAAGGAACTGAACATCTAGGCATGGACTGGATTTGGCATCACCTCTTTCTAAAGAAGATTTTTGTGTGTATGTGGAAAGCTCATTTTAATGGGCTGGCATTGGATTCTTGGGTGCAATTGCTAGGAATTTCGTTGGCATCTCGGTGTAACTGCTGCTCTCATGGCCACACAGAAACCTTATATCATGTGCTTTGTAATGGGAGTATTGCTACGGATGTATGGAAGACGGCAGCCATCACGCTGGGTATTAATCATGTCTCTGGTCTATCTTGGTGGCTGACTGTGATGCAGTGGTTTAATGTATTAAGAAGTCGAGTCACAGAGAGATTCTTCTCGGTATCATCCCGTCTATCATTACTTGGCATCTCTGGATGCGTCGTTGCAAGGCTCGCATGGATAACTCAATTGAATTGGCGTCACGTGTTTGGTTGGCAATGAAAGTATGGATACGTAAGATTTCATCTCTTATGGTGAAACATTGGCCTATCTCTACCAGGTATGAGGCTATTCTTTAGGCTTTTGAAGTGCCTTATGTTGATCATGCAAGGACTATTCCGAAACTGGTTTATTAGAGGAAATCGGCTGAAGGGTGGATTAAATTGAATGTAGATGGGTATTGCAGTGGCAACTCGGGCAGTTGTGGTGGAGGAGGTGTCATTCGAGATGAGAGAGGTACTTTCAAATGGGCTTTCTCGTCTTCTTACGGTCATGGCACGAATAATGAGGCTGAATTGAGGGCGTTACTAGCTGGTATTTCTTTGTGTAAAGAGTTGGGTTTTAATCAGATAAGTATTGAGAGCAACTCCACTTTGATTGTCTCTTGGTTGAGTAGTCGCAAGTGCACGGCTTGGTACTTATGGGACTATTGAGATGATCTTTTGATGCTATTAAAAGACGTGCATTTCATCATTAATTATCAAATTCGTGAAGGGAATAATGTGGTGGATTTCCTCGCTAGAAGGGGTGAGGAGGGTTATAATAATATTTTTTTTATTCTAATTCTTTGCCACGTAAGTTGAAAGGCATGCTTTGGTTGGATAAGGTGGGTTTGCCTTAGTTTAGATTGTAACTTGAATTATTGGGTTTTCTTTGGTTTAGGCTTGTTTAGTTTTTGTATCGTTTTATTTTTTCCTTATATTTGGGATGCTTTATTTGAATATCTATAAATCCCAGGTATCCTGCTTGTTACCACGGTTTTCCTTCGCGACAAGTAAGGTTTTTTAATAAAATTGGGAGGGGGTCACTCAGGGACAGGTGACTTTGTCACTTCTAAAAAAAAAAAGCACCTAATCTTGAGCCAATTGTTGCATTGATGGCTAAATCTGGAAAACCTAGCAACTCATCTTTCAAGTAATCTGGCTTCCGCAAAGGTCGTCCTGTGTGCAGTCATTGTGGATACACAGGACATACCTCTGATAAGTGCTACAAAATCCATGGTTTTCCACCTGGATTCAAGTCTATAAGAGCAACAACTCATTCAGCAAATCAAACATCTTCTTCCACTGCAGGTCAAGAAAGGAATCAAGTTCCACAATTAACATTTACTCAAGAGCAGTGTCAGCAATTGCTTGCAATTCTTAAGCCTTCTACTTCCACTCCTCACTCTGGAAATCAGATCACCTCTTCTCCAAAAGACTCAAATTCTACATCTCTGTCAGCTGGTATTCTTCCAACTCCACTATCTTCTCCTTGTGAGAATTTCTCAAGTAAATCCATATCCCAAGCATCTACAATTCATTCAAACCATACACCTTGGATAATCGACATAGGAGCAACAAACCACATGGTCAACTCCATTCAATTTTTTTCTTCTATTACCTCTGAAATTAAATCTTCTATAAAATTACCAAATGGTAATCTAGTTGAAGTAACTCATGTTGGAACAGTTTCTCTTTCTGAGAAATTGGTTTTACACAATGTCCTTTGTTTGCCATCTTCTCATTTAACCTTATATCAGCTAGCAAGTTAACTCATGATTCTTTTTGTTGTCTCATTTTCATTTATAATTTTTGTTTTCTTCAGGACCTATCTACATGGACAACGATTGAAATGGGTGAGAAAAGAGCTGGCCTATATCATTTGTTGCAACAACCTTTGGTTGGTTCATCTATTGCTTCCTCCTCAGTTCATCAAGATTTTGATTTGTGGCATTATAGACTAAGTCACATTTCTTATTCTAGATTGAAATTTCTTAATAAATCTGTATCAGATATATACATGTTAGATTCCTTTCCTTGTACAATCTGCCCATTGGCTAAACAAAGGTGCTTGTCCTTTCCACCTAGTGATAGTATCTTTATATCTCCTTTTGCTCTTATCCATTGTGACATATGGGGTCCATTTTCTGTTTCTGCACTTGATGGCTCTAAATATTTTCTAACCATTGTAGATGATTATTCAAAATCTACTTGGGTTTACCTCATGCAAATCAAATCCCAAACCAAGACTTATTTGCAATCATTCTTCAATTTAGTAGAGACACAATTTCAAACTCAGATTTAACAAATTAGAACAGACAATGGAGTTGAATTTCATTTACCTGAATATTTCTCAGTCAAGGGTGTAATTCATCAAAGAAGTTGTGTGGAAAAACCTCAACAAAATGGTACAGTTGAGAGAAAACACCAACGTCTTTTGAATATTGCCTATTCCTTGCGTTTTCAAGCTTGTCTACCATTAGAATTTTGGGGTGATTGTGTACTAACTGCAACCCACTTGATTAACCTAACTCCAACTCCTTGCCTGTCAAACAAATCACCCTATGAAGTTTTACATTCAACTCCTCCATATAATCATCTTAGAGTGTTTGGTTGTCTTTGTTTTGCATCCACCTTAACCAGAAATTTGATTCTCGAGCCAGAAAGTGCATCTTTATTGGATATCCATTTGCTGTCAAAGGACATAAATTATTTGATTTTGAGACTCATATTGTTTTCATCTCTCGGGATGTTATTTTTCACGAAACAATTTCCCCTTTTTCTTCTCCTACTTCTCATCCTTCTTTTCCCCAACAATTTTCATTTGTTTTACCCAAATTTGTCCCAAACATTGCAGATTCTATTTTCTATAATTCTTCTTCTACTACTTCAGACATTGCTAATTCTTCCTTCCATAATTCCTCTTCACCAAATACAAATCCTTTCTCTCCTACTTCTACTACTTAACCTACTTCTCCTTCCACTAGACAGTCAACCAAGCCACGGAAACAACCAAGTTACTTGTAATCTATGTTATGACATGTTTCACACCATCAACTGCACGGATGTCCTGCAACATATGAGATGGCGGCACAGGGTGCCTGGTGGAACTCCGATGCCTAAGTTAGAGAGAAGTGTTCTCAATATAAGTGTATGAATGAATGAACAATACGTCACCTTTAGGTGTTATTTATAGGAGTATGAAAATGTTGATAACGACTAGCTCCAGAGTTTATCTTGGATAACCCTTAAATAAATGGGTAGGATAACTTTTCTAATCCATCAGAGGCGTTATCTATTCTCTATGTTATTCACCATGTGATCATAGGTCCAATCTCTGGGCTTTGCTAGATTCAACTTCTTAATAATAATAATAATGATAATGATAATAATAAACTATAGTACACTATAGTATAGTATAGTATAGTATAGTATCGTATTAGTATTAGTTTAGTATATTTGTCATAAAAAAAGGTATTAGTTTAGTTTAGTATAGTATAGTTTAGTATAGTATATTAATTAAGGAATAGTTTATTAACTAGTTATAGTATTTTATAAGTTATAGTATTATAAGTTATAGTATAGTATATTAACAAGTTATAGTATTAAGAAGTTATAGTAGTATAGTTTTGTATATTATTATATGATAGTGTTATATAGTATAATATAGTATAATACTATACTATACTATACTAATAATAATACTATATATAAATAACTTGTTACAAGACATTTTTTCGCTGTAATAAATTAAAAAATGTTAGGTCTGGGTTAAATACTACAAATCACTCCTAGCGCCGTACACTCTTCATTTCAGATTTTTTCTTTGAATTTCAAAGAGTACTGAGGTATTTGAGTGGCTTTTTTCTTCAAAAATTTAAAGAAAGAGGTACTTACACTTTGGTTTAGAAAGAGCCAAAGAGTGAGAGAGATAGAGATAGAGATAGAGATAGAGTGAGTAAGATTTAGGGAGAGTTTTGAGAAAGGGTAGCACACGAATTTTTTCAAGAGTTCAGCTTTGGTAAATTTTAGATGTTAACTAATTTTATTGTATCTCCTAAATGTGGTGTAGGTTTTTTGTATTTATTGGATTGTTTAGAATTGCATTGAAGCTAAAATCTCTAATTTCTACTCATTATAATCTATATCTATGTCTGTCCATGATACATGATTTGTGTTTGTGAATAATCACTGGGTTGTTTTGTGTTTGTTCATCTATGTATTATTTATCGATGTTGTTTTGCGTTCGAGTCTGGAAACTGGGATGAAACTGTTTGAACAGTATCTGTTACCATTCGAACAGTATCTGTTACATTCAAACAGTTATTCTGCATTTGAACATACACTTTATACATTCGAACAGAAATTTCCATTATAGATTGCACAGAACTCTAATTAAATTACTAATTAAATTATAAAAATGTATTTAAATTATCACACAACAGAACATCATAATAATAAACATAATGAGAGTATAATTAATACTTAAAAATATAATAGACAATATGAGATTAAATAACATAATTGGACAACATAATAATAAACTAAAATTAATACTTAAAAACATGCACCCAAGTGAATAAATATACTAATAAAAAATAATTGATCAAACATAGTTAACATAAATAGCACAATAGAACAGTAGATAAATATACTAATATTTTATTTTATAGAGTTAACAGTACAATCTCCTCAAGGTCGAGACATTACTAGAGGCGTAACGTTGGAAAAAAATCATAAAGTATGTAAGATTAAGGTTAATATTCCTGACAAATATACCGAAGGCAAAGGACAACTAACAGCTTGGCTTGCATCGCATGTGGGTGCTCTTACATGAACTTATGCACCTTTGGCTACGAGTTCGTGGCAGAAAGTCCCTTAAGAAGTGAAAGAGCTTATCAATAAGTGTTGTTTGATAATGTTTAAATAATTGATTTATATTAATATTATTTAACGTGTATGCAAAATTTAGAATATTCTGGATGATAATATCTTTGTGTATATATTTTTTCAAGTATAACTTCGAATTAAATTTTGATCGGAGAAAGGAGCGTAAAAATGTCGATGACTTATGTATAATGCATTCCGCAAGTATAAGACGAGGTGTCATGAGCATTATAATAACTTCGAGAACAAGGAAGATGCACGCCAACATCCTTTTCAGGATATCAGACCTTCCGATTGGGAAAAACTTTACCACATGTTTGAGGATCCATCATATAAGGTAAATTAAATAAATTTTTTTACGTGTCATATTTATAATTTTCGCTTCTTAATATTTACAACTTCTATGTATGAGTGAAATTCTATAAACAAAACAAATAGATCAAAGTTAAAAATTCATCGACATGCAGGCTTAAGATCTTTCCATCGTCTCTCTTAGAAATTGATAATGCTATTTTTTTTTATTGTATATAGTTTGTTATTTGGAGATATTCTAATGACTTTATATCTCAACAAATGTTTCTTGTAGCAGTCAGTTACCAATTATGATTTGACAAAATTATATGTTGTATCACATACTGATTATAATGGAGAGTGGACTCATCCCGATGCCTGAGAAAATTATGTAAGTATTATAATCTGTTTAATTAAATATATTTGAATACTTGTGACAATGTAAATTCTTTCTTTTGTGTGTAGGATAAAATAGTTACTCTATGTGTTGAATCTGTGTCAGATCAAAATTTCTCGACAAGTGATGTTGAAATTTTTGTACAAGTTCTGGGTCAACCTTCAAGATATTTGAGGGGTTTGGATCGCTATGTAAAGCCTTTTTGCTCTTCCTCAACATCCCGGTCTACCTCTAACACCTATATAACGTTAGAAAAAGCGAATTCCATGATCAAAAAATTGGCTACAAGGCATCATGAGTTAGAGGCTCAATTGACAAAACAAACAGACATGGAGATGCGTATGAAAATCTAAGAAGAGTTTAGGAAAGATGTGAAACTCCAAATGCAAATGCTTGTGCAACAGTTCAAGCCTCCAACCAACTGATTTACATAATATATATAGATTTTAAAATCTATTTATGTACAAAAAACACTAGTACTACTTTTCTATTTATTTAGTTCGCACTTATTAGACTACTTTTGTGGGTATTGAATAAATTATAATGTATTTTTTTAAATATTATATATGTCTATTTGGATTTCATTATTAGGTAAAATAAAATAGTTACTATTCTAATGATCAAACATCGTTCAAACAAAATAAGTAAAATCATTCAAACATCGATACAGAACATTCGATTGTAAGCATTCGAACAGTACTTAAAATTATTCGAACGAAATCATCGACTATGAAATAAACATTCGAACGTCATCTCATAACAAATCGTTCGATCCTATCATTGTCCGATCAGACGTCTTACTCAATATGTTCAAACATGTTTTACTGTTTGACTATCAAATTGTTTGTACGAATGTTTCCTCATGCCTATCTGGTCAACAGACTGGTATTGATAGACCACTCACGAAGGACGCGTTCGAACATATTTGGCTGTCGAACATCAAGTTTGTCCCGTTTGAATGTAATTCTGGGATGATTCAATCGTCTCAAAAACAAATATTTCGTTCTAATGCGATTGAACGATTTTGCTCAAGTTTGTCCCAAAAGATATTTTTGTGATGAAATTGATATTTCTGTCCTAAAAAATCTTTTGAGATACTGCTTTTGAAACGATTTTTTTTTGTTCCAAGAAATATTTTGGCATGAAATCACAGTTTTTTGGGACGAAAATTTTCATCCCAAAAAACCACTCCTTTTTTAGATACAGGCATTTGCATGCGGATCAAAAGAATATGCTATTTTTCATAATTACCTAGAATGTTCAAAATTCGAGAAGTGTAAGAAGGAATTAACATTGAGACATGTTATTCACAAGATCTTGGAAAAATAATTAATTCTTGAAGTTTTTCAAAAAGGTGATGGTCGCTAGAAATTAATGCTAGAGGCCAGCCATGAACTACAGATTTCAACGTTCAACAACCTTGTACGGAAAGCTCCCGAACTCTCTCCCCCCTAAACTTACTCACCATCGAGATCGGTCAGAGGGGGTGGGAGCTTCAGCTCCTCCCCCCTCACCCTTATTCCTTTCTCATCTGCGTTTCTGTGTAGTTTTAGTTTTAATTTTGTGTCTTTTCAGGCCAGCCAAAGGGGAATCAGCATTCGTGACTTTTTGGCACTTGGCAGACAACACGCGCCCCACCAGGAGTTTACCCTGCCGCAGATTTGCAAAACCTCCAAATGCGGCTTCCATCGGAGAGGTGCGTAGCCCGCACGCGCAGGTCAAAGATTTCAGAGTTCACCAGTGCGTGACCCCCATGCGCCACCAAGGAACATTCTGCCGCTGCAACGCGCGGCCGTTCCCGACTCGGCACCTCTGGTTCTTCCAAACTCGACCGTCGGTTTCTCCTCCAACTGCCTTTTCGTGCACTAATTTTTCGCTTACAATGTTTTCACATTGTAATTTTCTTTATGTCTTGTCTTTACTTTCTAGTAAATAAAAATCCAAAAATGTAACGCCATTTGGACCTAGGTCCGAATGGTTTTTGTGTCCCCGCTTCGCGATGGCGGAGAAGATGGGGTTTCCAACTCCATATCCCGCTTAGTCGGGTATGGAGGTTTGTTTGTTGGGTTACTGTTACCTCTATCTTAGACTTTTGTCTGTAGAGATTGCCGTCTGGACTAGACCAAACCAGCTACGGAAGTGTGCAGGGAAACTATTATCGTCTGTAATTGACTTTTTTAAGTCAATTTTGTAAGTCCCCTTTCATGAATGGAACAAGATCCACTTTTATCAAAAAAAAAAAAAAAAAACCTTGTACGTACTAGTATTATTTGTTTGTTTTCTTGCAAGCAAATCTAGCATACAGCGTTGACATTTCGTGTACCATTTGGTACATATGATGATGATCTCCAATTAAACCATCTAAATAAAAGCAAGTTGTACGTACCTCCACCAATGTTGTCATGAACAGATAGCTAATACGTTCCAGTTATTGAACAGGGGTTCTATATATAGTCGATTTCGACTCAAAAGCGTATATATTTTGTTTGGATAATCATTTATGTAATTTTTTTTATAATTATGTCTTAAACAGAAGATATTTATGTTATTTTATAAAAATATTGTTCATTTAAAATAATATTGTATAAATAACTGCATGTATATATATTTTATTTTATTTCAAGAAAAGAGACAATTAACTATATATATTGTAAGTATTAGGTACATGATTGAGATGTATTGTTCTTTTATATATATATATACACATATATAATATAAGATCACCCTGAAACCCATAAAACAAAAAATAGGCCGGGTATTTTCTAGTAATTAAACACACCCTAATTATGCGGTAGATCGCGTCACAAAAATGCCGATCAGTCAAGTCACTTCCATTATTTAATTAGGATTTGAACTCAATTTCCTAGTCCCTAGGAACGAGGAATTAAAAGGCATGGACCCTTTGTTTTGTGGTCCTTTTTTGTTAGAAAACCACCGACGCGGGACCATTCATAGAATTATGAGCACCATTTTGCACCAGAGGCCACGTCCTAGCAGCTAGCTGTATGGCTTCCCAGCCACGAGCCTTTGTCATCCTATATATACCTGTTCATGAATGTTATCAGTGATTCGTTTGCTTGTCTGCTTACATTTTTATCCTTTGACTTTACAATGGTTTAGGTTGTTTTTTGGGGGAGGCATGGGTAGCCCTATAATATTTGGGTGTCTGTTTTACTTTGTCTAGTGATATCTCTATGTAAATGACATGTTTTAGATTATTAACTGCACGGATAACCTACAACATATGAGATAGCGGCATGGAGTGCCTGGTGGAACTCCAATGCCTGAGTTAGAGAGAAGTGTTCTCAACATAAGTGTATGAATGAATGAATGGACAATACGTCACCTTTAGATATTATTTATAAGAGTATGAAGATGTTGATAACGATTAGCTCTAGAGTTTATCTTAGATAACTCGAATAAATTAGTAGGATAACTTTTCAGATCCATCTGAGGCATTATCTATTCTCTATGTTATTCACCACGTGGTCATAGGTCCAATATCTAGGCTTTGGGAGATTCAACTTTTGATTATGTTAAAGACGTGGCCCACATCATTCGTAATTGTTCTCGCGTTTTTATTCATTATTTCTTATTTTATTCAAAAATGGTAACTTACGGCATTGTAAACCTTTCGCCTTCCCAAGATCTCTCATGATTGCTTCTTTTTTTAGCTTCACTTTTTTATCTTCTTGCGTCATTTCCTCTTCCCGTTTCCTTTCTTTCCTTACCTCTCTTCTCAAGTTTCAAGAAAGCGCTCGCCACCCTTCAGCATTTTGATCTCGTTTCTTCCAGTCCATACAACACTGGCTCATCGTAGTTCTTCCCGTCTTCCCAATCGTGTTTCTGCCCAAGCCCTATCAAGGGTTTCCTCCCATTCTGCGCCTTAATCCTCTGAAAGTCAAACTTTACATTTCTTTGAGGGGTTCACGTGGCGCTCCACCCGTATCATGGCGTTCGATTGATTTGGGCGTAGCGATACTATCTCTAGAGGCTCGTTTGCCTCTGCCTGCATTAGGCTATTCTCATCTCTTGTTTCCTTGTCTTGGCTAGTTGTGATTAACGGTGGGGGTAGCGGCTTCCCTTCCAAACTTTCTGCGACACATACGCTTGGCGCCTCTGCTCTGAACTTTTGCACGTAGCATTCTCGTGCTAGGATTTGCTCTCCCCGAACCTCGCCGACCCCTATCTCCATTGGAAACTTCATTTTTAGGTAGTAGGTAGAAATGACAACCTTTAGATTATTCAAAGTTGGGCATCTCAATATGGAGTTGTAGGATGATGGGGCTTTGATTTCCAAGAAGTTTATCATTGTCGTAGCCATGTGTGAACCCTGACCGATTGTGACTAGTAGTGCGATGGCGCCCATTGGTTGAACAGCCTCGCCAAAGAATCCCTTCAGGAGGGTTGGTGACGGGCGTTGCCTATTGGGGCTAATGCCCATCTTGGAGAATCCCTTTAGGGGGGTTGGTGACGAGCATAGCCTATCAGCTGAGCTCCCGTTGTCGATTAGGATCCGCCCGGTTGTGTAGTTTGTGATTAACAAGGTGACTACCAATGTGTCTCATGTGGGTACAAGACCCCTTGACAGTCCTCATCTCCAAAAAAGATGGTAGGCGTGGTACCAAGTCCGGAGTTTTTAGAGGGTTTATCCGCCATGTACACCTTATGGTACCTTGCTTTATGGGCGTGAGCCTTTATACTAGAAGCCATCTAGCCACCGCCGGCAAATCCTCCTGCTATGGTGCGGATTTCTCCCAAGGGAGCTTGGTCTTGGTCACGCAGGGCATCATGTCTCTATTCCCTCCTCGGCCTTCTTCTCTCCTTGGTTTGATGTGTTCAAGTTCCCCACTTCTCGCCAATCTAGCTACTCTTTTCTTTATGTTTGAGCAGTCTTTTGTCCAGTGGGTGTCTGATTGGTGGTATTTGTAATAAGGATGACCCCTTGTGGGTGGCGCGCTATTTCCTTGTGGTTTCCGCATTTTCTTGTACACTCAAATTGTTGTGGATGAGGCGAGTCCCTTAGTCTCGCTAGGTGGGGTACTTTTCTCGTCGCTCATCTTGATGATTTGGCTCGATCTTCTTGTCTCTCGCATTGCTCGAGTTCTTGATTTCTGACTTCACTTCTTGCTTCCTGGGTTCTAATAGGGCTTGTAGCGTGTCTTCCGTGTTAACATAATCATCAACCTTGTCCATGAATTCTCTCAGGGTCAAGGGAGTCTTTCTAGCCAATTCGGTCATGAATGGACTCCGGGGCCATATGCCTCCTAGAATGGTGGCTAGCGTGATCTTCTCATTCTAATCATACGTAGTATGTTTCCCCTTGTTGAATCGGGTCAAATACGCTTTCAAACTCTTCACTTTCCTTTGCTTAATTTTCAGATGATAAGCAGTGGGCCGTCAACGTCTCCTACTTGGCATGAATTGTGTTAAGAATTCCTTGGCCAACTCTTCAAAATTGTTAATGGATCCTGGTTGTAAAGTTTCAAACCAATCACATGCTATTCCTTTTAATGTTAATGAGAAAGCACGGCAAGATATCTCTCCTAGGAAGCCGTGGAGAGTCATGTGTGCTTTAAAGTTTTCCAAGTGATCTACAGGGTCTTGGGAACCATCATACATGTCAATCTGGGGAACTTTAAATTTAGGCGGGAGTGGTACTGCCATCACCACCTCGTTGTAGGGAATATCAATCCGGTTCAGCAGCTGGTCTACTGTGGAAGATCCTCCCATTTTCTTGACATCTCCTCGTATCTATCCACGAGGCTGTTGGGTATACGACCAAAGTCCCACATTGGCTAGAAGTGGGGAGGATCATGGGTATATAAGGATGGACAAATATCTCCATTGGTATGAGGCCTTTTGGAGTAAAAGTCCAAGAGCAGATCCATGAGAGCTTGGGCCCAAAGTGGACAATATCATACCAATGTGGAGATATGTGGTGTCCATAGTCCCAACAAGTGGTATCAGAGCCATGCCTCCAAGTTAGCCATGATGGATGAATCCTCGGAATGCCGAACGAAGATGGTGGGCCCCAGTTTTCTTACGATGGGATTCGTGGATGAGGTCTATTGGACAGACGGTGTGCTCTGAATTCTTCATGACAATGAAAAGGAGTTGATCTGGGATAGAGCAAGCTCTCGAGACAGGTGGTACTCCATGTAAGGCGTGTGCTTCCAAACCAGTGGAGTGGAGAATCCTGGTTAGTAGAGAGTGGACGGATGGATGATCGTTTGAGGGGTGGCTCGGTGGTCTTTTGTTCGAGTGGAGGATTGTTGGGTATACGACCAAAGTCCCACATTGGCTAGAAGTGGGGAGGATCATGGGTATATAAGGATGGACAAGTATCTCCATTCGTATGAGGCCTTTTGGAGTAAAAGTCCAAGAGCAAATCCATGAGGGCTTGGGCCTAAAGTGGACAATATCATACCAATGTGGAAATATGTGGTGGAATAAATATAGATAGAAATCACTGTTTAGAGAAGCCATTTTACACACATGATGTGGCATCATTTAGACCACACACATAGAAGATGAAAAAAAAAAAAGAGATCTAAAGGCAGCCATGTAGTGAGTGCAACGAGTGCACCGCTACAGTGGCTTCTACGTAGAATTACTCTATGTGGTGTCCATAGTCCCAACAGAGGCTACGCACCTAGTCGTGTAATCTTTTCTTTTCTAACTCATTGGCATTCATGCCTCCTGTGCTATATGTGTCTCCTTCTATCGGTCCCTTATGGACAAGTGGTGTAATGTCGTTTCAACTCCTCGTTCTCCTTTCGTAGCTGTTCAACCACTGTTGTCACATTTTTCAACTTTTCTTCAGCTTCTGCCAACCTTGCTTCTATGTTTGTCATATTCATTTCTTGGTCACGGGTTGCTTGAGATCGTGTGGTAATTGGCATGTGAAAGTCACGTTGAGTTCTGTAGAGATCCCACAGATGAAGCCACTGTTAATGACGTGTTTTACACCACTAACTGCATGGATGACCTACAACAAATGAGACGGTGGCACCGAGTGCCTGGTGGAACTCTGATACCTATGTTAGAGTAAAGTGTTCTCGATACAAGTGTATGGATGAATGAATAAACAATATGTTACCTTTAGGTGTTATTTATAGGGATATGAAGGTGTTGATAACGACTAGCCCCAGAGTTTATCTTAGACAATCATCGAATAAATTGGTAGGATAACTTTCCTGATCCATTGAAGGCGTTATCTATTCTCTATATTACTCACCACGTGGTCATAGGTCCCATCTCTGAGCTTGCATAACTGATCTAATTCTTAAAGCCTTAGAACTGAGCGAGCCCTCCAACACAGGGCTTATCCCCCAAGGATCTAAATATCCCTTCCACTCTATGACTCTAAATTTGAAATTGCATGCAAATTATATATATCTATAAGTTATAGAAAAAACGTGCGGCTTTTATTTAAAATATATCTGATTGTAGAGCGAGAAATGCTCGTTGTCATTTTGTCCAAATTAAAAAGAAATGCAATAGAAATGCTAACCTACACGTATATGGATATATATATATAGATTATATTGTGCTTAAAACTCAGTTGTCTATTTGGCACAGGTGGAGCTATATTATATTAGGGCTTGAGTGATCATGGCCCCTACAATTTTGAAATTCCCTCTAAATGGATAGCTGTGTTTATTGTCTAGAATATAAATATATATTTATATATATATATATATATATATTGGTGGGTCTTAAGGCATCATTTGGTTGCACATATAAGATGAGAAATTTATGAATAGTATTAAGATAGTTTGTAAATAATAGTAAAATTATTTGAGTTAAGATGTTTTATGGAGTTTTGAAAATTAATGGGAGAGAAAAAATTGAATAAAAAAATTATAAAATTATAATATTGTTAAAATATAATGTTTTTTTTTTAGATTTAAAAAAAATTGAATTGTTTCTTGTATCTTGTTTAGAAATTTGGAAAAGTTGTAATGATTAGATAAAAAAACTAAAAATTTAAAATTGAAATGTGCTTGTGTTTGAATGGATTTGAATGTTGAGATGTGATGGGTTGAGATTATCTGTGAAACCAAACAGGGCCTTAAGATCACACATTTTTAGAAAAAAAAAAAAAAAAAAGAAAGAGAAAAAAAAAAGTGAAAAATAGTATTCAATAAAACTCTTATTTTGTAAAGGGTTTGACGTATATCCGGTTAAGAATTTACTGGATGCATTCTGCAATTTGAAAAATGAATGAACATGATTGTTTTAAGTGAAAATTAAGTTAACTCTTTCAATTTTATCCATTTAATACTTTTAAAGAGGGTTTGGCTTACATCCTATTAAACATATATTGTCCATTTGTATATTCACCACCTTTCATAAAAATTTTTTAAAAAAATATATCTTAAAGATAATGTAAAAATATATTCTTGAAAATTTGAAAAAAAAAAATCTTAAAGATAATGTAAAAATATATTCTTAAAAATTACTGTTTCATTCCTGACATCTTATGGAAAACGTTTGAAGGAAAAATAGATGAAAAAAAAGTAGTACCGAGGAATATATAATGATATATCTCTATTAAGTAGGATATTATACTACACAACTTCTCTAATCTCTACATATCATATTTTTTAAAATTTTTTATTTTTTATTTTTATTTTTTTAAAATTTATTCTTTTTAAACTAATTCAATTCTTCTATTCATTATTCATATATTAAATATTTGATAAAAGAAAAAAAATAATAATTAAAAAAAATATGATGTTTAAAGATTGTGTAAATAGTTAGAGGTTCTTTAGATATTTTTAAAAATAAAATGATCTACCCACAACATATTCTACAACATATTCTATAACAATGTGTTAAAGTAATGGGTATTTTGGTAAAATGCTATATAAAAGTAACAACATTTTATCAAAATTCTCTCATTTTAACATATTGTTATAAAATATGTTGTAAAATATGTTATAAGTGTATCATTAAACTTTTCAAAATTAAAACTCATGTAAATCGTGCCTGAGAGTGACACATACACAACAAGCTGTGTGACGATAGCCTAGCCTAGCCTAGCCTAGATTGTAATGTGTGAGAACTCCATCCAACGGTGATCGTTGGCATGCCCTTGGCAAAATTCACTTATCTATTTTTTTTATTCATATTTTTTTAACATCTTTAAAATTTTAAAAAAATATAAAAATAAAAATAATATACTAATAGTCACTTTTTTAATCAATAAGTAAAAAAATAAAAATAAAATAAAATATATAAATGATCAAAATAAGAAGATAAAATAAAAAGATATACTAACATTATTAGGAGGGAGTTAATACAGCTTGTTTCGTACTGTTGGGTTGTGGTCCAGGAAGGAACATCAGTTGGGTAAATATTTAGATGCTTTGGAACATATGAATATTGAAAGAGGACGTTAATTAATTGATACACGCGTGCCTGCAGCGTGCTCAGTTGAGTGTTACGTTCGTACGTACATCGTGATCGAGCTTGTCATGACAGACATTTTTTCTTCCCTTTTTTTAATTAATTGAATGATGATTTATATATCTGCTTATACTTAAAAGCATCTATCTCCTTATAAGCAGCAATAAACAGTATTTTATATTTGACTACTGTTTTTCCATCAATGCCTGGTAGTTGGGTTTTATTATAGTCTTCTACTTGCTTTTCTTTCATATATATATATATATATATCCTTATCCTTTATATCTTAAAAGTATCGATGAATATGAATGAATAGTAATTCGTATTAGACATTTTTTATCTATTTTTTTTTCATTTATGCCTCTGTCTTGCTAGGTCTGGGTTTGGGGTTTTAAATCTCAATTCTTCATCTTGAGTCTTCAGATTTGATCTAACGGTGGAGTAACACTAAAAATAAACTAACTTAAAATAAATAATTAAAATATAAATAATATATCATACATTTAAAATCAAATTTAATTCATAAAATACTAATCTTTCATTATTAAATAAATGATGAAGTTTTGCTAAATATTTTTAAGAGAGTAAAACTATCTAAATAATTAGAGTTTTTAACATAATTTAAATCTCATAATATTCTTAATTAACTAAAATCATTTAGATAAAATAATTTTCTACAATTATAACATTTTTGGGACTTCCAAAATATAAGACGCTTACTTTAATGATGAAAGAACGTGAAAACAACATAGGGATAAAAGATTGAATTTTTATTAATCTGAGATAATTTTTTTGTTCATGCAATCAAATTTTGGAAAGTATATTCTCTTGCCATAATTTGAGTGTATTTTCTTATTCTTGAAAATGTAGAAATAGAGAGGGTGGATTTGCTTCATACGAGCTTACTACATCTTCTACATAGTTGGAGGTAACATGACATGCATGCATTGATCTTTACCGTCAAATATGGTTAATTTATAGAGCTGAAACTTCCATGCAAACTCTTCTTATTAAAATTTGCATAAAAATGTTTGGAGATATTGTGGTTGGAACAAACTCTTCTTGTTAAAGTAGAGAAAGATGAAAATTCATTGATGTTTCTTTATATTAGGTTTTATGCTCCTATGCGTTAGGCTATTTACTAATCAATCTTATGTACTCTTTCAATCTTAATAATTGTGAACTAACAATTAATTCAATTATTCAAGATTATGTGTTGCGTGTAAGAAGTCACACTTTAAGTGTTGTTTTGACACATTATTTTTAGAAATTTTATTTTTTCTTCCAATTAAGCAAATGTGGCAAACGTGCTTTACACGTTAAACTATTGCTAGTATATATATATATATATATTTAATATTACTGAGTCATCTAAAGTTGACTGCTTGGATGGTCCTTTTTACGTTGCATGGTTTATTAAAAGAATAAAAAATATATATATATATATATATTCAAAACAAAAGAACGGTGTAGAAAAGTATAAAAAGAAAAAAATTAAATCCTACTAAAACCTTAGGGCAGGTTTGGGGTCTAAGATAAGACACAAAATTTTTATCTGATTTTATTTCATCTCACTCCATCTTATTCTTAAACATAATTTAAATATAAAATTTTTAAACTAATTATTAAAACTTTTTCAAACTTTTAAATAAAAAATAAAAACAATTCCAACTTTTTCAAATCCATAAACAAAAATAATATTATAAAACTATATTTTTACAATATTTTAACTTTATAATATTTTTTATTTAACTTTTTCTCTCTCATTTTTCAAAACTCAAAAAATACTCAACTCAAATTATCTCACTACTACTCACAAACTATCTTACTACTTACTATTAACAAAATTCTTATCTCATCTCACTCTCCAAACTAGAGTTTCCTCTATCATTTTTGTATTTGTGTTTTTTTAATAAAATACGTGGTATGTAAAAAAGATTATTTGAGTGGTAGGTTTCAGATGATCAAATAATATTATTCATTTATATATGTATATGTATATCGGAGTCATAGCAACACTCATCTAAAATAATTGCAAATTTTAGTTTTCTTTTTTAAAGAAAAATGATATTTACAATTTTAGAAGATACAAATTTGACGGATTCATTTTAAACAAAAAAAAATTAATTATTTTTTTTTCAAAAAAATTAAGCTTTAAAATTGTAGGCAACATTAGGCCTCNAAAATTAATTATTTTTTTTTCAAAAAAATTAAGCTTTAAAATTGTAGGCAACATTAGGCCTCGTTTGGATAGTGAGATGCGATAAGATAATCTGTGAATAGTAGTGAAATGATTTGAGTTAAAATGTTTATGAGATTTTGGAAAATGAAAGAAAATTTTGAATAAGACATTATAAAGTTAAAATAATGTTATAATATAATTTTCTAATATAATTTTTATTTCTGTATTTGAAAAAATTAAATTATTTTTTATGTTTTGTTTGTAAGTTTGGAAAAGTTGTAATAATGATTAGATGAAAAATTTGAAGATTTAGGTTTGGTTACCAAGATGAGCTCATATAATCATTACAACTTTTTCAAATTCTCACATAAAATATAATAAACAATTCAACTTTTTCAAATTCTAAAATAAAAATTATATTATAACAGTATTTTATTTAATTTTTAACTTTTATCTAATCTCGTATCGTATCATCTCATCTCATATTGTAACCAAACGAGGTCTTAAGATTAAAAAACAAAAATTGTATTTATAATATTTGAATATAAAGATAAAATGAGATGAAAGTATCTTATTATCTAAACTATACCTGTCTTTTTTTTTTATACAAGATAGTAAGAAGTTTCGAACTAAGATTTTTCATTTGAAAAATAGTATTGATATATGAGTAATTCTACATACAATTGTGAAGTACGTAAATATCGCGTAATCTATTTGAAAAATAATGGGGTTTACTATTAAAAAATTAATTTTTTTCATGTAGATCCCATGTTCTATTCATATTTTTCAAAACAATTAAGTGACAATTGAAATTTACAATTGTAAATATCTTTTATCTTGATGTATACACAACACATTTAACAATAAATATTGTAAGATAAGGATATTGTTGTAAAGTAAAATTATTTTTATAAAGTGTCTTATAAAATTAATCCTCATTTAATATATTATTGTGTATAAATAAAAAAAATCTATCGTCGTCTTTGATCCGCAATAATTCCGATCTTTTTCGTGATGTACCGTCACATCTGTTCTATTGTTATTACAGTTACGTACGCAGTCTCTAATCCACTGATTGGTGGATTTCAGTTCCCTTCAAAGATTATACAAGGTCGGAATATAATGCCTATCCAACGTCACAGACATCATCGAGAATCACGTTGATGCTGGTAGTACTGCATCTGAGCTGTATGCAGTCGTCTTTTCGCGAATCTTGTCGGGAGCTAGAACTCAATACAGTAATTTGTAAGAAATTTAATTTAATTTAATTTTTTTTTTATAAATCTAAGTATTATTATATTAGTATGAATGTTATAAGCATAAAAATAAATTCATCAAAAATTAATTTATTTTTATATGATATGTTAAGTCAATTTTATAATAAAAATAAATTTACAATCTGACATATTACATCAAATTACGTTAATTTATAAATTTATTTTTATAAAAAAAATTTGTAATCAAAATATTTTTCTATTAATATATAGTATAAAGGTCACGCATACTAGTGCCAAGAAGAATTTTCTTGCGAGTAATACTATACACTACACTATTATCCTACTTTCGTCTCACTATGTAAGATCGTGTGGTATATTTATTACTATTGAATGATAAAGAATCATCTAATAAATTATCATTCAATGATGATAAATGTGTCACATTATGTATAGTGAAATGAAAGTGAGATGGTGATGTGATGTATAAAATTTTCTTTTTCTCACATATGAATTGCAATGACACAATATGTAAACGAGGCATGTCATTCGAAATACTAGAGGGTAGCTTTCAAGTTTTGTTAGAATATAAATTAAATGATAAAATTAATTTTTTTATTATGATTTAAAATTTTAAAAATAGTTAATGATTTAAATAGTGGTATCAAAGTAGATGGCTGAGTACTTCTAATTTGAAAAATTCTTCTCATAATTCCACACATCACACACTACATTTTTTTCTCTTACCAAATGTGTGGTGTATGGATGATGAGTAGAAGAATCTAATTAGTTTAAGAAGAATAAAAAAAAAAAAAATACAAATAAGTGTGATATGTGGATTAGATGATAAGTAGCTCAATTAATTTTCCTAACTTTACACTTTTGGAATAGATAACTTGAGTGTCGTTATGATCACCTTCTATTGTAATTTTTCTTCTCTCCATTGACCAGCCCCTAGTGCTTATTAACGTTTGTATATATGAAAATGCTAAATGTAATTAAGAAAAACTTATAAAAAACTTAACCTTTCCACATGTAGTTATTGATATGTTGAAAATCATGAAATTTAAAATTTAAAATTTGAATTTAGAAAACTAAAAAATGAGTGTCGTAAGTAAAAGTATAAGTACATGTAGCACTAAATGATGTACTTAATAAAAATTTATAAAATAATAAAAATTTACAAAAAACTTACTTCTCCACATGTCAGCTATTGATATGCTAAAAATTATAAAATTTTAAATTTTAAATTTGAATTTCAAAAGAAAACTAACGAAATGAATGTTGTAAGTAAAATTGTAAGTAAAAATATTATAAGTACATATAACACTACTCTTATATATATATATATATAACTCCTTTGACCTTCACTTAATATTGGGTTCTTATCGCGTGCAATAGAGGTAATTTTGTAATCAAAACAGGTGAAAATAGTTGCTTTCTTTGGTAGTTAGAGGACAGGTAACCTAAGTTTTGGGAGAATTCGAACTTTTTTTTTTAATCATTTAGAAATGATATTTACAATCTTAGAATATGCAAGTTTCGCTTAACTTTTTTGAAAACAAAATAATAATAAATATGAGATTTATATAAAAAAAAAAAGAAGAAGAAAAGAATAGGTCATGAAACTTGAACACCATATAATTATATCTAACTATACTATTTTTTTTAAATGGAAGTGTTGGGAGAAAACAGATATCAGGTTACATTGTGATCAGTCCATTTGAAGCAGAAAAAATATCGGCGTGACGAAGTCCCAAAACCCTGTGTATGATCGGCCGGTCGGTGTCTGATCTGGATATTTCACATGCCAAACAGCCTGTTTAAAACAAGTGTAAATACTAGATATGGTCGGCAAGAAAAAGAGACGTGTAGTACTCTAGCTCTGGTAAGCCGCGACGTTTGCCTTCTGCATGAGTACGTATCAAAATGTACCTTCTCAGAGTCCTCAATTAATTATTCAATAAAATAAATTTATAAATTATATATTATATGATAAAATTATTTTTTTTATAAAATAGATCTAAAAAATTGTATAAAATATATAGATTTATTTTTATGAAATTTTTTTATAATTGCAACCCATCTGTTTTATAAAAATAATTTTTTTAATTAATGTACAATACTAATTTATTGGTGGTGTCGTGAAAGTGCGCATGTATTTTTTCGTGAGATTCTAGGGAAGTTGCTATTAATGCCCAGTACCATGCGATTTATACCCACTCAGATCTCATCCATGCATGCAGCATGCAACACGTGATCAGTCTATAAAATGACAAGCATTGATCATAGACTACTTATCCATATATAAGAGATAGAAATTAATACAACTATTTTATAATTTATTGATAATATATATAAGTGATCATGGCTTTTCTCTCTATTCAAAATATTGCTATGAAAAGTTGTATTTAAATGTATGATATATTATTTATATTTTAATTATCTATTTTAAGTTTGTTTATTTTTAATGTTTTAACTTTTACTGTTGGATCAAATCTGGATACTTCAGATGAAGGGTTGAGATTTAAAACTCCAAATCCAAACCAAGCAAGACAGGCCGGGGCCATAAATGAAAAAAGTGGGTAAAAAGTGTCAAACACGAATTATTATTCATTAATGTTCATTTATACTTTTAAGATATAAGAGATAAGGAGATATATATATATATATATTTATGTATGTATGTATGTATAAAAAACAGAAAAGCAAAGTAGAAGATATAATAAGACCCAACTACCAGGCATTGATGGAAAAAAAAAAAGTTGTCAAACATAAAGCACTGTTAATTACTGTTTATAAGGATATAGATGCTTTTAAGTATAAGGATCGAGATATATAAATAAATAAATATATATGTATGTATGGGTACTACTAGGGTGTGGTCTAGCAGTGACTGTGCATTGGGTGTCTCTAGGTAAAATCAAACTTTTTTATTTTTTATTTTTCATAAATTAAAAATTATATCTTTAAACATTTATTTTTAAAACATATCATTATATTAATAGTCGCGTCCTTAACAAATAAAATAATAAATAAATAAATGAGTAGTCAAAATAAGAAAGCAAAATGAGTAGCATATTAGCTATCATTTTCCTATCTGTATTATTACGTACTGTCGTGACAAATATTTCAAAAGGTTTGAATCATCAAGACTAATTGCATAACATGTCGGGACACCTTTTTAATCTA
>QEOT01003874.1:29631-60087 GCA_003123785.1 Pterocarya stenoptera
ATTGTCAAATCTTAGGATAGCTCAATTCTACTGAAGTGTATGTTTTGGAACAAAATTGCAGGAGAAGGCTGATGTTGCCGCAAAAGAAGCTGAGACAGCAAAGGCGGCATGGCTTTGTCGTGTCTGTTTGAGTGCTGAAGTCGATATGACAATTGTTCCTTGTGGCCACATACTTTGTCGCAGATGCTCGTCTGCTGTTTCCAGTTGTCCCTTTTGTCGGTTCCAGGTCAAAAGATTTATGAAGATTTATCGGCCATGAGAAATGATGCTTTGAAAGGGGAGTAGATTGTTGGTTAGTACTTGTTTACATCAGTAAATACATTACTACATGAGTGAAATCTTCTCACTTTGGTGACGAAAAATAAATGAATCTTCTTGCTTAGTTTTAAGTAGAAGGGGCGAAATTGTTAGGGGTAGTTGTTTTTGGAAGAAAATGAAAGAAGGGGGAAATTTATGGGGGTGTTTTCTAGCATTATCAGTCCCCCCTTCCCCCCCACCCCCAAAATTTGTCATTGTACAGACAAAACTGTAAATTGATTCTTGTACAGTTATATTTATCCTGATATTTGGTTATTTTATTTAGTATTTATTGGTAGTGTCAGCTTCAGTCACCAGGTAATAGTATAAGATGCATTGCAGACAACCTGTAGAGGCTCCCCTTTTCAAATTGTGCCAGAATCCTTTTAGTGGAAGGCTAGCGAACTAAACAATTCCAAAGTCAATACACCAGGAGTTCTCAGGCCCAGATTTCTTCATTTGGAGAGAGGCTTTGAAAAGCCTGCACTTCCTCTCATGCAAGGATGGATCCGTAACGACGCCACCTGGTGTTGGGAAGGAATCATGCAAACGAGGAATCTCCTTTGTAAGGGCCTTTCCTTCTTGGTCAGAAATTAGAATTCTGATTATTAAATGAAGAAAAATTATACTCATCATCCCTACACCACCACACTTGTTAAGGGTGATGTAGCGATGATGAGTAGAAGAACTCTTAAATAAATGATTGAGCCCGTGATCATGCTTTATAGCCCCCTCTTTGAAGAAAACTTAACCATGAACTGTGAACATCCGTCGTCTTACGGGATTTTGTAAAAGTAGCGAGACTGATTAAAGTATGTTTTTAAAGATCGATCTATCTAGGCATGGTTAGGGGATAATCAATCTATTTCAAGAATGACATTAAACTCACTCATGTGGTAAACAAAGGGATTTGTTTTTAGGGTTTATCCTGTCCTTTTTTATCGAGCAATCATCAACAACATATCAACAAAAGGGCAAGGCATCCAGTTGGAGTAGAGACATTAAGTTTCTGATTTAATGATAAATTTCTGTTCCATAAGGATTCACGTTAAGTTTGAGATATGAAAGAATGTGGAGCCCGGGAATTGAATAGATTACTACATGCCCAAAAAAGTAGTGCAAGGTACAAGTGACCACGTTTGATTTTCCTTTGCTTTGCTTCCTTGATTGGTTCCACACGCAAGCGATGGTAAGGCTGGAAGGCTTCCTTGTCGAGTGCTCCTTGCAATTAGATTTTCGGGACATTCTCAGAATCCAAGGAACAGAAATGCTATTGTCACCATAGTTGGGTCCTGCAATTTATTTTATTTTATTTTTTTCTCACTTAGTCATTAAGGAAGTATTTTTTAATGATGTAGTGAATTTTTTTTTTTTTTTTTAAATTAAAAGTATAAAAAAATGAATGAAGAAAAATAAAATAAAATATAATAAAAAAATCTTTTTGTTCTTGTCGGGAGCATCTCGTCCTACATCCTCGGTGACCAAGATGTAGCACGGTTCCGAGAATAATGCCCTGGCATGTGACACATGGAAACTATTATGCCGTCTAATACTTACCGCTCCATTTGACCGTTTAGTGATTTTTTTTTTTTTATCTAATGATAAAGGAAGTAATTCTTAAATGTATTGGTGTATTTTTTTTATTTTTTTAAAATATTTATATATATTAAAAAAAATTTAATAGAAAAAATTTTTTAAAAAAATTATAAAAATAATTAACAGTATAAATGAGCGGTGCTACTCAGACGCAGATTAGCACCGCTCGTGACACATATAGCAAAGGGGTCTGCCTGCCATCTCGACAACCACCAGCTCCGTGTGATCCCATAATCGTAGGCCACATATGTGGTCATGAACTTGAGGATTATTTCTCTTCAAATCTCACGGCCTTCTATTCCTTGTTCGAATACAACAATTTTGAAATTTTGATTCCGTAGTCTTGTACCGTTATAGGCTGCAAATCATACACGTGCAATCCTTTTCACAATTATTTACACAATTTTATTTTAAATGAATCATTTTTATAAAAGTAACATCGAAATATCCTCAATTTAAAATATAGTTATATAAAAAGGGGTATACGTGTGTATTATTACCCATTTCTGTATTAAAGATCTCTGTAATTTCAACATAAAAAATAGTATTATGCTATTTTCAATCAGTCATCAATCATATTTATTAATGCGATATATTTTAAATAGTTTTATATATCAACTACTTAAACAGTAACCATTAAAATATGACACCTTAAAAATGTGATTTGAGATGACAAAATTTAGGATAAAGAAAAATATTTCACTACAATATAATAATAGAGATGCAATTTTGTAAAACAATTTATAGTTTGCAGGAGTGTTGGATATGAAATGAATTAGGTTCCAATTTATTGGAAGCCCATTAGCAGAGATAAAAGGAAAGTTGACTAACAAAAGTCGTATAAGATAAGTATGACTTAATTACTCCAAATAATGAAGGAAACTTCTATAAAAGAAAGGGACCACTATGAACGAGGGAATTGGATAACTCTACCAGGAAAGACTTTTCTACTACCTTGGAGGACTCTCTCGCTCTCTGTCTCTCTCATGGAGGCATCTTTCTTCAACCTCCAAGGATTCAAATTTCCTCCATTTTATTGAAAGTAAGGTGACAATACATAACACAACCCATAAATCCAATACAAACATGACACAAAATTAACAAATTTGAATTTGATATAAATGGGTTCGAGTCAAAGTGGATTGAGTCGATAAGATATGATTAATAAACAAGTCAATTGCATGTAAAAGTATAATTTTATATGAATTTTGTTGTTGTTTGGATGTAATATTATTATTATTAATATTTGACTGTTTAATATCTCAAACTATTCAGTTTTTTTGTTAATATGTAATTTATTTTATGAAAATATTAATTTCCTTAATATATTATTGGATTGGACATTGATAATTAAATAATTTTTCGTGAATCTAATTGTAATTGTAAATGACTTTATATAGTTATTGTGGCACCTCGTTCCTCAATAAAAAGTCTAGCGAGGATTCGCAGTGCCAAGGGATGCCAGCCAGTCAGCAACAACCCAGTATTACTGTCTGATCTAGGTGCGTAATCATGGATCAAAAACGCAGTAAGTAAAGTAAATTGCAGAGGAATAAGTAAAGGTTTAGTAAGAAACTAAACGCTAACTGTACCAGAGGTCTAAACCGATAAAAGGTTCGTCCATTAAGAATAATAATATCCATATGTCATTGTTATTTTCTAAATAATATTATACAACACCAACTGTTCATCACTTATCTAGGTACAACAAACTAAACACAGTTTGTCGCCTCACAGTTATCATTGTAATATATATTAAATTATATTATTGGGTTAAAAATGAATATACGAGTTAGCTCGACCCATTTATATGAACAGATTGAACATGTTGAAATTGAGTTAAATAGTTGAAACAGGTTAAATGGGTCATGTCCAGAATTATTAAATAGGTTAAGCGGGTGTTGTATCACCTGTTATGTAAATGGGTCATGTTAGAATTTTAGAGCCTAAACCGTTTAATTGAACAAGTCGTGTTTAGGTTAACCAATATAACCTAATACTCATGACTTAACACGACAGGAGCACAACTCGCGAACCCAAATTGTCACCCCTAATTAAGAGCTATGAAAGGCCATGAGAGACAATAAGATCACATAATATAGTGGATTTTACCACCAAACGACCCGTGGACATATGCAAAACACGCAAATTTCTCTCTTTATTTACACTTCATATGTTTTATTTACTATTTATTTCTTAGATAGTATCCGAGCACTGTATCAACATCAAAGTCATCATCGTGGGCCATTCAACCAAGCCACAATAGTGTAGTCGAGCACGCCTCTCTTCACAAAAAACAAGGCACACATACAGCTTTGCCATAGCATTGCGGTTGAGCACACCTTTCGTCATGCTAAACGTGGCACACATACACCTTCGCCACAATAGCCAAACCTAGCAGCATGCAAGCGGAACTCCGAAAAACAAGGCACATACGCCATTGCCACAATAGCATGGTGATGCAGGAGGATCTAAATCTAAGTCAGATGATGTTGAGTTGTCAGATTGCACGTTAACTGCGCTGAGATATCTTGAGGTATCAAATCAGCGCAAAGAAGACAGGAAATTGTGATATTTTCTTGGTTGGGACAGTTTTAGGCACATTCCGGTATTTTAGCCATAACTTTGGCTACGGATATCAAAATTGCACATATGACCCCACTTTAGAAAACTCTTTTCGGCGCACATGTCGTGGGCACCAGCTAAGCTCGGTATGCATCTTTTTCGAGGCCAAATTCCACTGTTTTTTCCTTCAATTTCCTATTTTTAGTTATTTTTTATCTTTTATGGTAATATTTCATTTACTGTTTTGGAAGTAATTCTGAACTCGATTTGAGTCAGAATTTTGACAGATTACTTCTTAGTTTATGTATTTAATTTTGGCATAATTATTGGGATTTTACTATTTTTGGTAAAATTCCAATACAATCGATTTTCAGCTATTACAGCTCGACTTGTGGGTTGATTTGGATCATTCTTGATTATTGATAATTTGAATTGACATCAGAGACGTTTTCTCTGTGTTTTTTGGACAATCTCTTGTTTTCTTTCTTGTGAATCATCTGTTGAAACTAGCCTACAGAATAATCGTTATTCTATCCGGCGTCACATAGTCAAGCAAGCCTTTCGCCACCGCAATCAAGCCTAGCAGCATGTAGGCTGAGCTCCAAAAAATAAGGCATATATACACCTCTGCTACAATATTGCGGTCGAGCAAGCCTCGCGCTGTCTCAGCAAGAAGTGTCAAGGACTCAAGGCACACGCATGCAACCGAGGCTACCTCTCTCGCCATAACTACTGCCAACAGGTCACCTCTATAATCGTGGGCATATGTTGGTTAAGAAATGAACTAAGATCCAACCCATTGGAAGTCCATTACCAAGGATAAAAGGAAAGTTGATGGATGAAAATTATTTAAGGCAAGTACAACTCCACTAGTCTAGAGAAAGAAGGAAAACTCTCTAAAAGTGAACACTATGAACGAAGGGATTGGATAGCTCTACAAGGAAATTCTTCTTTACCATCTCGAGGGGACTCTTATCTCTAGAAAGGGAGACATCTTCAACCTTCTAAAAACTCTATTACCTTCATTGTATTAAGAGATCATAAGAGACAGTAAAACCACAAAATATAATGATTCTCACTCCCAAACGACCCGTTGAAGTATGCTAAATCACGTAAATCTGTCTCTCTTTATTCATAGTTTATATGCTTTATTTACTACTTATTTCTAGGATAGCATTCGATCAGTGTATCAACACCCGGACTATCCTCGTGGGCCATTTAACCGTATTTATGGGCTCCAACCCGTCGAAAAAATGTATGAACAAGGAATGTCATTGTTTTACAAATTTATTGAGGTTTACATACAAGAATATGAAGTTTTTTTAAAAATTTACAAGAATATGGAGCTGTGTCTTTGTCGTTAATCTTCAACGTATTAATTATATTTTTGAGTTATATATTGAGTTGACCGAACCGAACTTATCACGCTATAAATACTGAATATTTTAGAGTTACCATTAATTGAATCACAGAGAGAGAGAGAGAGAGAGAGAGAGAGAGGGCACTCACACAGTTTCCGTCCTTCCATTCATTCTTTTCTCTTGGGGGGAAAAATAAGTATCTTTTTCGTCGATCCAGAACAATAGATACTCCGATCTGAGGTTTTTATCTTTGTTTTGGCACCGAACCTTTCCCAATTCTCGGATCCAACTCCGCAATCAGCCCCTTCGCAATTCGATTATTATATGTATTCCGATGATTGATATCGGGTAGAGATTTCGAGATCGATCTTGCATTGAGTTCGATACGGATGGAAAATAGGAATGGCAATTGTAATTACCACAATTATACGGTGTATGATAAGCAAGGCAATAGAGATACAGATGGAGAGTCTCTGCCGATCTCTTCGCCTCCATCTGCGCTTAAGTCCGATGCTGCTGTTGGTTACATCGAACACCCCGTTTCCAAGCTGGATACTCTCGCCGGCATCGCCATCAAGTACGGCGTCGAGGTATGTTCCATTATACACTAACATTTATCTGTTTGATTGTTATTGGATGTAATAATTGTATCAACACTGATAATTGTTCGTAGACTAACGTTGATTTTGCCTTAAGTAATTCTTTGTGATTGTGACTTATGTAATTCCTTATGATCCATTGTATAACACTGATAATTGTTCATCGGCGTCGAGGTATGCATACTGATTTTTTTCGTTTCCTTCTTCGATATCGTCAGAATTTTGACTTATTCCTTTATAAGGAACACGGACCAATAAAGTTAAGGCTGAGAAAAATCTGACTGATATTCTTATACAACTGTCAATGCAATATATACCGAGGGTAAAATAAAGAGAAGAAAAAGAATAAATCCAGGATTGGCTGGCTGCTGTGTTCTCTTTCCTCTTTTCTGTAAGCTAATTTTCTTCTTTAGATGTTTGTATAGCTACATATGTTATGCACGGAAGACTTGAGCATTCTATCATCACGGATTACGAGTCGCATCTGTTGACTGAGCTGGAAAATGGGGTAAAAGTTGGAGACAAGCGCAATTATTTTAATAACATAAACCTAGCACCAAGATAGTCAATTGCAGTTTTGAGCTGTGCACTGGTTTCGACTTAACTTCCAAATGTTAGAGCATTTGGCAATTTATTATGTTGTGAATTTTTTACTACACGACCTAAAGAAGTCTATCAGTAGCGCCCTTGGAGTTTTTAAAAAATATGTTGTGAATTTTCTGTCTACTTCCGTTTCCAGTTTTTACTGATGATGTTTTCTGGTTTTTAGGAAAAGAAAAAAGAAAACTTACTTAAGTTTAGTGCTGATTTTTGTTTTCTTTGGTCTTATAGGTGGCCGACATAAAAAAGATGAATGGCTTGGTTACAGATCTCCAAATGTTTGCTCTCAAGTACCTCCAGATTCCACTGCCTGGAAGGCATCCTCCATCTCCTTGTTTATCAAATGGTTCCATCACTCCCGGGTATTTACATTTCACTCATTGTTCCATTCAGTACTTTCATTAATGTTCTCATGCGATTGCTCAAGAACCTTATCCAAACTTCTCTTCCATGATGTTTTATGAAAGTATGCACCATTTTGTTAATTTATATGACTTTACTCTCATAATGGTCACCCATATTTTTCTTTTTCCTTCTTTCCTTTTAGTGTCATTTAATTACACTTTGCTTTAGTTTCCTTTAGTTTGTGAAGGTAAATTTATCAGCCTCTTACCTATAAAAAAAAAAAGTCATCAGCCAGCCTCTTTGTGAAATATCTTCTGCTAAAAGTATTGGTTATACGGCACTAAATAAACTCTCTCTCTCTCTCTCTCTCTCTCTCTCTCTCTCTCTCTCTCTCTCTCAATTGACAACGTAAGAGAGGAAATATTTAGGAACATAATTTTATTAATTTGACATTAATTAGTGTTCTTTATTTCAACATATCTGGACTTGAGCTAGTGTTGATATTGGGTGGTGATACAGTGGGTGTGTGCTATTTTGATTGGTAAGAAATCCGTGGCAATAAGGTCAACATTGAAAACATGGCATCTTGATGATGGTATTTTGTAAAACCACAGATTAGTATGGATTTGATGATAGTGGTGGTAGTAAGGTGAGGGTTTCTTGGGGTATTTCCTGTGACTTTGGAGGTTCCTGGTAGCGTTTGTGATGCTGTGGTCTGGGATGGAGTGGGGGTATGTTGGAAGGTGAACTGGTGTAAGCATAGTGGTAGCAATGATGATGCTATGGTGGTAGTAGTTATCGTTGTGGTGGTGTTCACAATGGTCCACATTCTTGATGGTCACATCAATGTCATGAGATGTGATGCGTGGGGAGCATGATTGGGCTATAGTCGGCCTCACAATCACTTGTCTGTTTTGTAATGGCTTTATCATCTATATTGCCAATACCCCTCTTGCTTTGGCCCACTTCTAGATTGAGGCAAGTGATGTTTTGATGTAGAAGGTCGGGAAGTTTTTGATGAATAGTGAAGAAATGAAGTTGAGATGAAAGTTTGATAGATTTTTGTGAAAGTTGTGGGTCCCACCTTAAAAGTATGTTCTATTAATGAATTTGTGGTTTTTTTAAATTATTATTTAACTTAAAATGATAATAATAATAATAGTAATGATACTTATAAAAATAATAATAAAAATAATAATAATAGTAATGATAATAACAATAATAATAGAACATTTTCAGGGTGGCCACTCCTGAGTCCTGAGCCACAACAGGGTGGTGGCCAGACCTGAATGAATTTTTTTTCATTTTTTATACTATTTTATTAATTTTAATTATTTTAATTGAAGAAGTGAAAAGGTTTTTGAGTGAGATGTTTTTTAGAGTTTTATATGTTTGGTAAGAAATTGAAAAAACTTAAACTACATGGTGAAAACGTCCCTACTGCAATTAACAACCTCCTCCTGTGCCAAACAGGCTCTAAGACCCATTCTTTGGCTTCTTTTCAATCAACAATCTTAATAGCATTTTGGTCAACTTCTCCTACAAAGTTTTTTCCTTCCAACCAATTATACTATCCAATCATGTCTCTCCTGTCTCTACTCCAAAAAAAAAAAAAAAAAAAATCCACCTGAATACAACTGCAAACCAACCTGCATGACTGTTCAGTTAGGAGAGGAGAATTTGTGGGGTATGATTATGAAGAAAATAAAATTTGTTGGAAAATTGACCGAAGAATGGGTAAAGAAAGAGGGACGCTGGTTATAATCCCCTGCCCACGCCAGGAAAACGAAAAAGGGAAAGTCATCAGAAAACAGAAGAAGTAACTTGACCGAATTGTTTATTAACAATATCCCCTTTTCCTACTTATAAAAAAGTCCTTTCCCCCCTACATGCTCCTGTGTTTTCAGTCCTTTATTCTTTTCTTATTAATCGGTTAATTGATGTTTGATGTTTTACCTGATGGGGCAAGGAGGGGGAGGGAGGGTAGGGAATGCAGTTTTCACACCCATTAAAACAGGATGGTGTTCTTCTTGATGGCATATATTTTTAAAATTGCATTTCAAAAGAAAACCATGGGGTCAAAGTTTTAGCAGAAGGTTGACAATATAGCTATTCTGTAATTCATTGCTGAAACGGCAAATATACTAGCAAAGGAACAGGCCAAAGGCCATACCCATTAAAACAAGCTGGTGTCCTTGATGGCATGCCCCATATATGGCATGTATTTTTGCCTTTAAAATTGCATTTCAGAAGAAAACCCTTGGGTCAAAGTTTTAGCAGAAGGTTGACAACATAGCTATTCTGTAATTCCTTGCTGAAATGACAGTGTACTAACAAAGGAAGCCAAGGGGCATACCCATTAAAACAAGCTGGTGTCCTTGATGGCATGCCCCATATATGGCATATATTTTTGCCTTTAAAATTGCATTTCAGAAGAAACCCTTGGGTCAAAGTTTAATAGAAGGTTGACAACATAGCTATTCTGTAATTCATTGCTGAAATGACAAGTGTACTAACGGCCAAGGGGCCCTGACTGGTATGAATGGGGCTAGCAGGCTTTTCCTTTCAAAGTGTAAGTAGAATGTACATCTTCAAAGCATTTTGCTCATACTTTTCAGCTGGCAAGCATCATTAACAACGAGCATGTGCGTAAGACTCTCTCCGTACGTAAGACCCTAAGGAAACCGCCGCCACCCTTGCCGGCGAGTGACCTCTCACCGACGTCACAGATAAAGCCGACGGGCTCCGGTGACTTCGCTGAGGGCCTTCCGGCGTCGGTCCTGAGGAGAGAGAAACCACCACGAAGCTCGAAAACTCTTAAGAAACCAGATCTGTCGCCACCCACTCTTGCCGGCGAGAGACACCACACCGTCGGCACAGATAAAGCCGACGGACCTCGGCGACTCCGCTGAGGGTCGTCCGGCGTCGGTTCAACCTCCGGCGTCCTAGATCTCGCTGTTTGTGTCTCTCAGAGTACTCCGGCGATCCTTCCGAAGGCTCCGTTGGTCGTGCCGTTGATTCAGAAGGCTCCGGCGAGTACTCCGGCATCTCCTGTGAGTACGATCTGCAGCTGGAGTCCAACAACTCTACTGCCTGCAGTGAGCACGAACTGGAGTCCAGCCATCTCTGCAGTGCTTGCAGCTCCCAACGGGCTTCTGATCTAGTTTCTGAGATGACGTATGATTGTTGAAGAAGGGGAGTGGGTCAGTAAGGGTTCCTCTATGGAGTTGGTCATAGAATTTAAATCCTTTACATTGGTGAAGGAGGGGAGCATGTTGGCCATTACTGAAAGGAGTCGAAGGGTGATATCTAAGTTGGTTCTGGGCTCAACAACAGTACAATGGCTGGCCAAGGCCATGGAAGAGTGCACAAAGGATAAGAAACAAGATTTCTTTTCCACTGTCCGGGAAGGTCGACGCAGTTTCACGGTGCATCGTTGCTCGAATGCTCGAGGACGTTATATGGCGGTGGAGGAGTATGGTGGTGGGGGAAGGAGAAATTTTATTTTCATTCCTGAAGAGGAGGGTAGTGGTTGGAAAAGGATGGGTGAGGTGCTGCATCATTTTTCTTTCGACAAGAGAGGGAGTGAAGGCTTGAAAGGACAAGGTGCTGTAGGTGGTGTGGCAGGGAGGGAAAACATGGAGAAAGATCCAAGTACATCCTCGTGGGCGAGGCGATCTTATGCGGCAGCTCTAAAGACGGGTCATGCTTCGGAGGTTCAGAGTGTGGGGGGGCCGCAAATCATGCCGCAGGACCAGCTTGTCGATATGCACAATTCTTTGAAGGAGATGGAAACCCAACTTGTCGAGTTGAAGGCAGTGATAACTCTCTTGTCTTCGAAAATAGACCGGCTTTCAGCTGGAGGCAATAGGGTGGTAGGAAACATGATAGGTCCGAATCCTTTAAACTTAGAAAAAGGAAAACGGAAGATTGGATTCGACCCTATCCCTATAACCAGATCCAAGAGAGTATGGCGGGTCAAAAGGAAATCAGGGTTATTTGAAGCGGGGTCTACATAGGGTATTGGCGTAGAGACACCAGTAATGGAATGTCACTCGCCTCGTGTAACACAGGATAGATCGATAGTTGGTTTTACACCTTTGGTCCTAGAAGAAAACATGGCTCCNCAATCATGAAAGTCCCCGGTTGAAGAGGACATTCCACTAAGGAGGGCCGTGAGGGGATCCCCACAAATCTGCCACAGAAGCATCCCTGTTCGCTGCAATACTTTAGAGGGCTGGAAAAACTGTGTTAAAAGCCCGATCTCCACACCAAACTTCCTGCCAGAACCTAATCCTTTTACCCTCTCCAGCCACAAACCGGGTATAGCTATTCTGTATTCATTGCTGAATTGACAAGTGTACTAACAAAGGAACAGGCCAAGGGGCCCTGACTGGTATGAATGGGGCTAGCAGGCTTTTTCTTTCACAGTGTAGGTACAATGTACATCTTCAAAGCATTTTGCTCGTACTTTTCAGATGTTTGGCAAGTTGATTTTTCGCTCTCCCTCATTCCTGATTCAACCAGCAAGAAGATCCCAGAAGAACAAACTTGAAAGGAAAAATCTTTCATAATCATCTTGTGACACCAAATCCCACATTGGGAATATGAATGGCCCACGTAGAGTGGTTAGGTTATAAAAGTAGTCATGAGTGCTAAGTCATGAGTGATTCTAGGAAAACGCTAGCACATCTGTACCTAACATCAGAAAGAGTAGTCAATTTGAAGTTTTGCCAGAACCACTCAAAGCTTAGTTTCACCGCGTAAGTAGCCAATGTGGGACTTAGCACCCAAGACTACCTTTATAACTTACCTACTCTAGGTAGGTTATCCTTATTTCGAATGTGGGAACAGGATGTTACAAACTCTTCATCCTAAAATTCTTAAATCCTCATCAAGGCCATGTCATGCACTAACATTACTAGGTGGCTCAGATATCATATGTAACCATCCATGGAAAACACTAACCAGCCACACATCTACACTACAAGCCTTAAAAAACTATTTAATTTGAAGCTTCCATGGAATCACTTATAAAGACCAGTTTCACCTAGTAAGTAACCAATGTGGGACTTGTAGCCCATGACACCTTTATAACCTACTTACTCTGTGGGTTATTCATGTTTCAATTGTGGGACTGGGGTATTAGGCATCTTGATATTATGAAATCCTATGAAGTCTTATGTTTTAGTTAATTTTGGGTAATATGGTAATTTCTCGAGATTTGAAATTGTTTTTCAGTTTTTACTTAGGAGTCTCATGAGAAGGATTGGGAATAGTAAAAATGTGATCACCTTTTTCTTGAATATGAGGGTGTGATCACCTTCTCCTTCAAAGTGTGACTACTTTGGAATCCTAGGTTTGCTTGCCTAGACACCGATTTAATGCCAGACAGCCTCAAATTCCTTAGACATCAAACAACATCTACTAAATCGTCTATGGGGTAGAGAAACTAATATAGCGTTAGATTTCTAAATATCCTCATCCGATTGGGCAACACAGCCCACTCCAGAGTCTATCCTGCTTCAATTCCATATACCACAGCTGTTTTTAGGGCAACAACCTGGCACTTAAAATCTCTGATTCGATAGGGAAATGATTTTTTTTTTTTTTTGGATGAATGTGCCTCAATAAGAATCCTTTTGAGTAGTTTGTTCTGTGACATTTGGTATTTGTAATAATGAATACTCATGTATTGTATGATCATTTCCTTGAAACTCGTTACATTCTCTTCAATATTTCTTTAATTACACATTTACATATCTCTGAATAAGAAATAGCAAGTATTTTTAACATGTGAAATCCTTTGGTAGCTGACCATGCTGACACTTATGCAGGCAGAGCAGTTGTGAACACACCCCACCCCGGCGGAGGCACCATGATTTTTTTGAAACATTTCAGTCCCTGAGAGTTGAGTCCCCCCAGAGGAAGGTCTCTCCAGCCATGAACTCTTTACAAGGTTACTATGGACTCAAACCAAGAGATCAGAAGACTACACCTGAAGGTTTTGAAATGGCAGTCTACAAAAGAGGCACTTCTCATTATTTAGAAGATGGGCCTTTTCCCAGCGTTTCACCACTTTCCAACCCACCTTCGAGCCATCACAGAAAATCTAAAAGCTTGTTGGATGGGAATGGTGAACTAGCACACACCCTGCCTGGCACAGAAGATTGGGACGATGATTCTGACAAATGGAGTGAGAAAGTTCTCAGAAGGCGTCAGAAGTCTGAAACTGACTTTACGTCTCACACGCCAGAAATGTTGATGGAGAATAACAGCAACAATAGTGGGTTTTTGGCAATAACGGGAAAGGGAGGCTTAGCCTTGAGACCCAAAGCAGCAAGCCGGACTACTTCAACAAGTGATGCTGAAATAGGTGGGTTGAACTCCATACCAATTGGTTTGGGAGATGCTGTTGTTGATGATGGCTCTTCTGGGGTGAGGAAGTCATCAAGCACATCAAGCTTGCAGGATCAGGACAGCAGCACTAGTAGTTCTTCATCCATTTGGACTACCGCAAGGTGGAGTTTGAAACCAGATTTGCAGGCTCTTTCAACTGCAGCCATTGCAAGACCAATTTTTGATGGCTTGCCAAAGCCTACGTCGGGGCGTAAAAACAAAGCCGCACTTGACTAATTCACGTCGGTATAAATTTTTTTCACGGCCAATCGTTGCCAGTGCGGTAACATGTGAGAGTTCTTTAGTCAAATGTTGTATCGGTCGTCTGTTATCCAATCCCGGGAAGATTTTACATGGAAACTGACATGAACAGCAAAGAATGGGAGGATCAAAGAAGCAGCTAATGTGTGTGTGTGGTTCAGATGCGTTCCTGCCACATCGTTTATGTATTAAAATTTTTTGTAATGAGAGAATCGTATGCATTTTTTTACGCTACCTTTTAGAGAATGTATATTAGATTTTTTTGGTCTTTTTGGTCTCCTCCGACTGGTAGAAAAATTGTTCATAATATATTATTTATGTCTNAGGAAAAATCTTTCATAATCATCTTGTGACAACAAATCCCACATTAAGAATATGAATGGCCCACGTAGAGTGGTTAGGTTGACAACATAGCTATTCCGTAATTTTTTATTTTTTTTTATAAGTAAAGAGTAATTTTATTATTACGAATGAAATAGGCATAACCCATGTACACAGAAAGTATACAAAAGAACACCTAAATACATTCTAAGATCAAGAGAATGAAAACAAGAAGTCATGCACATTGTTTCCATTTAGCACAATGGCTGAAAACCAAAGCATTAAAGTGTGTATGAAAAAACTCTGCAGTTCCGCCATTGTGCACTCCCTATCTTCAAAACACCACTCATTTCGTTTTGACCAAATACACCACATGATGCACAACAGAATCATTTTCCACACTGCTGCCACTTGAGGAAAGCCTTGAATCTCCCTCCAACAGGCCAATAAATCCACCACTCTCAAAGGCATAACCCATGCGACATCGACTCTTCTAAAGATCTCATCCCACAGCACAATGTAATAGTAAGTGGTCTACTGATTCTCCATTCTTTTTGCACATATAGTATCAATCCATCACAACACAGCCCCTCTTTCTCAAATTGTCTGTGGTCAATATCTTCCCAAGAGCAGCTGTCCATACAAAGAATGCCACTTTAGAAGGCACACGAGACCTCCAGATAGAATTTCAAGGGAAATGTGCATCAGCTTGTGATATCAATATTTTGTAATACGTCCTGACTGTACATTTCTTGCTTCCATTAACCCTCCACTGCAACTTATCCACCTGTGCCATAGTGTTTCCCGTGGCATATATCAAGCTGAAAAATCCAAAACAGTGGGCAATTTCCAATCATGAAAGTCCCCGGTTGAAGAGGACATTCCACTAAGGAGGGCCGTGAGGGGATCCCCACAAATCTGCCACAGAAGCATCCCTGTTCGCTGCAATACTTTAGAGGGCTGGAAAAACTGTGTTAAAAGCCCGATCTCCACACCAAACTTCCTGCCAGAACCTAATCCTTTTACCCTCTCCAGCCACAAACCGGGTATAGCTATTCTGTATTCATTGCTGAATTGACAAGTGTACTAACAAAGGAACAGGCCAAGGGGCCCTGACTGGTATGAATGGGGCTAGCAGGCTTTTTCTTTCACAGTGTAGGTACAATGTACATCTTCAAAGCATTTTGCTCGTACTTTTCAGATGTTTGGCAAGTTGATTTTTCGCTCTCCCTCATTCCTGATTCAACCAGCAAGAAGATCCCAGAAGAACAAACTTGAAAGGAAAAATCTTTCATAATCATCTTGTGACACCAAATCCCACATTGGGAATATGAATGGCCCACGTAGAGTGGTTAGGTTATAAAAGTAGTCATGAGTGCTAAGTCATGAGTGATTCTAGGAAAACGCTAGCACATCTGTACCTAACATCAGAAAGAGTAGTCAATTTGAAGTTTTGCCAGAACCACTCAAAGCTTAGTTTCACCGCGTAAGTAGCCAATGTGGGACTTAGCACCCAAGACTACCTTTATAACTTACCTACTCTAGGTAGGTTATCCTTATTTCGAATGTGGGAACAGGATGTTACAAACTCTTCATCCTAAAATTCTTAAATCCTCATCAAGGCCATGTCATGCACTAACATTACTAGGTGGCTCAGATATCATATGTAACCATCCATGGAAAACACTAACCAGCCACACATCTACACTACAACCCTTAAAAAACTATTTAATTTGAAGCTTCCATGGAATCACTTATAAAGACCAGTTTCACCTAGTAAGTAACCAATGTGGGACTTGTAGCCCATGACACCTTTATAACCTACTTACTCTGTGGGTTATTCATGTTTCAATTGTGGGACTGGGGTATTAGGCATCTTGATATTATGAAATCCTATGAAGTCTTATGTTTTAGTTAATTTTGGGTAATATGGTAATTTCTCGAGATTTGAAATTGTTTTTCAGTTTTTACTTAGGAGTCTCATGAGAAGGATTGGGAATAGTAAAAATGTGATCACCTTTTTCTTGAATATGAGGGTGTGATCACCTTCTCCTTCAAAGTGTGACTACTTTGGAATCCTAGGTTTGCTTGCCTAGACACCGATTTAATGCCAGACAGCCTCAAATTCCTTAGACATCAAACAACATCTACTAAATCTTCTACGGGGTAGAGAAACTAATATAGCGTTAGATTTCTAAATATCCTCATCCGATTGGGCAACACAGCCCACTCCAGAGTCTATCCTGCTTCAATTCCATATACCACAGCTGTTTTTAGGGCAACAACCTGGCACTTAAAATCTCTGATTCGATAGGGAAATGATTTTTTTTTTTTTTTGGATGAATGTGCCTCAATAAGAATCCTTTTGAGTAGTTTGTTCTGTGACATTTGGTATTTGTAATAATGAATACTCATGTATTGTATGATCATTTCCTTGAAACTCGTTACATTCTCTTCAATATTTCTTTAATTACACATTTACATATCTCTGAATAAGAAATAGCAAGTATTTTTAACATGTGAAATCCTTTGGTAGCTGACCATGCTGACACTTATGCAGGCAGAGCAGTTGTGAACACACCCCACCCCGGCGGAGGCACCATGATTTTTTTGAAACATTTCAGTCCCTGAGAGTTGAGTCCCCCCAGAGGAAGGTCTCTCCAGCCATGAACTCTTTACAAGGTTACTATGGACTCAAACCAAGAGATCAGAAGACTACACCTGAAGGTTTTGAAATGGCAGTCTACAAAAGAGGCACTTCTCATTATTTAGAAGATGGGCCTTTTCCCAGCGTTTCACCACTTTCCAACCCACCTTCGAGCCATCACAGAAAATCTAAAAGCTTGTTGGATGGGAATGGTGAACTAGCACACACCCTGCCTGGCACAGAAGATTGGGACGATGATTCTGACAAATGGAGTGAGAAAGTTCTCAGAAGGCGTCAGAAGTCTGAAACTGACTTTACGTCTCACACGCCAGAAATGTTGATGGAGAATAACAGCAACAATAGTGGGTTTTTGGCAATAACGGGAAAGGGAGGCTTAGCCTTGAGACCCAAAGCAGCAAGCCGGACTACTTCAACAAGTGATGCTGAAATAGGTGGGTTGAACTCCATACCAATTGGTTTGGGAGATGCTGTTGTTGATGATGGCTCTTCTGGGGTGAGGAAGTCATCAAGCACATCAAGCTTGCAGGATCAGGACAGCAGCACTAGTAGTTCTTCATCCATTTGGACTACCGCAAGGTGGAGTTTGAAACCAGATTTGCAGGCTCTTTCAACTGCAGCCATTGCAAGACCAATTTTTGATGGCTTGCCAAAGCCTACGTCGGGGCGTAAAAACAAAGCCGCACTTGACTAATTCACGTCGGTATAAATTTTTTTCACGGCCAATCGTTGCCAGTGCGGTAACATGTGAGAGTTCTTTAGTCAAATGTTGTATCGGTCGTCTGTTATCCAATCCCGGGAAGATTTTACATGGAAACTGACATGAACAGCAAAGAATGGGAGGATCAAAGAAGCAGCTAATGTGTGTGTGTGGTTCAGATGCGTTCCTGCCACATCGTTTATGTATTAAAATTTTTTGTAATGAGAGAATCGTATGCATTTTTTTACGCTACCTTTTAGAGAATGTATATTAGATTTTTTTGGTCTTTTTGGTCTCCTCCGACTGGTAGAAAAATTGTTCATAATATATTATTTATGTCTTGATCTTGTGTTGTATATTCAGATCAGAACTTGGAGATCGGCTCAATTATCATTTAATTTATTGCTGCTACATCTGGTTACCAATGTCTGAGAAAAACGAAATATTATTTCCTTTGTAAACCAGACTCTTCTTCAATGGGCTTGCAAATTGCATGATAGGAGGCACACAGGCATACAAAAACAGAAAAAAAAAAAAAAAAAAAAGGAGACCAAAGAACCCAGTTGTCAATCCTCAATGGAGACACATTAATAGAGACAACCAATCAAAACAGGTTTAAAATTAAATTCTCTTTACAAATCAAATCCAACCATTCTCAATCTTATCTTGCAAATAGACAAAGCCAGCTTACTGACGCGTTAAACACATCATGATCTAAAAGCTTTGCCGCATCAGTTCAGTATTAAAAAATGTTTGGTATTTTTATGACTACTTTTTTTTTTTATCTCATAATAAACAGTATATTTACATGATATCTTGTGAGTAACAGAACTCTCCTTGCCAAGAGATTGTAGAAGTTACCAAGTGGGCAAGTAGTAAGAGCGTACAAATACCTCATTGTCTAAGGTCCGGGGCCAGCTATCTCACTCACAGAGAGCCCAGAGGCAATTAGAGAACCGCCCAACACCTCCCACTATCTGTAGAAGCACAGGCTTACGAAGCTTTTATTAAATGAAAAAGGCCATCCAAGAGAAACGTCAGTTTAATAATGGAAATTCCAAATGCATGACAACATTTTAACAAAATTTGATCAGCTTTTTTTTCTATTATTATTATTTTTTTATTTTTTATTTTTAATGAATAACGCATCGTGCTATTGACATTTTTGGGTTTGTCGGTCCTAATTAACAAAAAACACGTGGGATACCGGGATTTTCCACATGCAAAACTTCTTTTTCTTATTTCGAATAATGAAATTAAAATTCTAAAATATATATTACTTTTTTTGCCACCCCATTGGACCCAAAATTTATCATAACACAATGTTATTCCTTAAAAATAAAAGAAACAAAGGCCCAATCTCAACCTAGCCCAGAACAGAGTTATGGACCAAAATTTTCAACATTGAACCCCACGGTTGGTCTTGCAAAATCAACTAAATTCATTTAATGTAAAGTGTTTCACCGATTACAGAAAACAAAAAACAAAAAAATCAGTCGGTGAAAGATTTATTTGTACGAGACCTTGAGGCATGGTAAAGAAAATTTCTTAAGAGGAAACACCAGAAGTGAACGGCCCAGTAAAGAATATTTTTGTGAAAGACGACAACATAAAAAGAAGTGAATGGCCCAGTAATCAAAAACCAATTTTTGTGTAACGTTCTGGGAATAATATAGAGCAGGAATTTATCCAACTCATTGTCAGAAAATACACTCAGCTGAAGACAAAATCAGAAGGCATGGCAAACAAAGGCACCAACTATGATGAGCATGTAAGAGAACTATCTATCTGTACACTGGTAGAAGTAGTCTTGCAAAAGAAGTGTACTCAACTCATATAGCAGATAATTATTAGAATTGTCCTGTCCAAAATCTATGTCAAATATTTACCTCAAAATTTTGCAGTAGTTACACCTGCCATGATGTATGAAACTTTAATTAGTTGAAGGGTGACCAGACCCAAAAACCCCAAAAACTGGTGGGCATAACCTGTAACAGTATGATATATCATTACCATGTATTCTGAACTCTTAACTATGCACTTCAGCGAAAGACAAAAGACAAAGCACATAACACACTATCATTATCTAATCACAGTATTCCATTATTTTTTATTCAGTGTTCTTTTTGCTTTTCATAGACTCCAAGTGGGCCATATTTCAAGCATATATCATAGATGTATGAAAATTACAGTCCGTCGGTCATATAGCTAAACTCCCACGGACAAATGCTTAAAAGGAACCAATTCATCCAAAAGAGAGGATCTTTCGCGACATCTAACTTCCACAACTGTGCCACACATCTTTATCTTAAATCAGATACAAAAATAGAGTTTGCAATTGGTAAATGTAAGGGAATAAGGATGTCTGTATCCAATTCATATTGAAGCAAAGTTAGATGTGAAAGACAGATACAAAACATGGATTAACCAAATAGCAACATTGTATCAAACTAGCTTCAAGGCATTACGCTACGAGAAGAGAAGAAAAGAAGACAGGGGAGGAGAGAAGGGAGCACAGCTATACCAACCCAGAAAAAAGAGACCTACAAGAAAACTCTCCATCAACAAATTAGAACGCTAGTAAATTGAAGCAAAGAGACGACTCTACCCTTCCATTAAACTCTAAGAATTACTGATGATTTTAATCCCCTCAAGATCTTCATCCAAATTATAACTGTGGCCATGAAATGCCAGACCAAAAATATATTAAATACAGCCGAAGACACAGTTCTAAGCTTCTATTCAACTGTTACAATTAAAACATTCCAACTCCTTTAAAAATCCCCATACAGATTAACTAAACACACAAAAATTTAAAAAAAGCAAACAAACACAAGCGAACATAACATAAGGAACAGCTTTGAAACTTCTATTTAAATCTAGAACCACAATTTCAATCCATTTCAAGATCTTGCTCCAGATGATAATCGTACCAGTAGATGCACTCCTGTAGCTTCTGGGTTTAAATTCTTTTTAATGTCACCACCCTTTATTAGAAACAAAAAAAAATTTATTGCTCAAGGTGCACCTAAGTGCAAAGGCATCGTGAAGTCCAGGGTGAAAAGCACAAATGTCTACCTGATGTTCACTTTTCTCAAATAACATGTATCAACATTTCCAAAAGAAAAATTCATAATATATGGTAACAAAAGAGAAAAAAAAAAAACAATCGAAATGGTCAACACAGGTAACTGAAGTTGAAGGGAGTGGCTGATCTCCAACGAAAATTTAGCCTGATCCTCAAGTGGTTAGAAGGATTCACCATTGCACAAGATGGTGGGTCCATATCCTGATTAAATTTAATAAATTTCTAGATAATAATTTTCTTTTTAATGTCGAAAATCCCGGAAACCGTGCAAATGCAACAAATTTTTAAACCAACAAAACCCCAGATGTGTATAACACATGCACACCATGCGGATCAGTTAAATCATCGGCTATTCACTGACTGGGTGTGACCCCAAGAAATTGTTTGCACCCAAGGGTTTGAACCTTAGACATGGGGGACCAAAACCCCAAGATCAAGGCCCTTACAACTTGAGCCAACCCCTAGGGGTTATTTCCCTAATTATAATCACCATCAAATGACAAGGCAATCATCTAGTTATATGGCAATTAAATATAACAATATCAACTATCGTCTTCTGCTTAAAAAATATATTTTTGTATGCAATACAAGATAAAAACCATCTAAGAAAGCAATATCAAAATAAAACACATCTTGTTACATGGTATACCTGAAAATAAAATATCAAAAAGCAGCAAAATAGTAAGTAAAACAATCCCCAAGGATACTATCCTCACCCCTATTGTGGAAAATAAGAAAAAGCACATTTTGGGGCAGGGCACTTCACCAGAAGGTATGTGATTTAACTGCGGTTTAACTGTGCCGTTGAGATAGCACTTTTTCTTGGCACTTTGTGCTCTAAGAGTGCCAAGGTCTGTTTCTAACAAAGCTTGATAGGGTTAAATTTGCAAAATACCTTGCATTTCATATATGTAGCCCAAAACAGAGGAATTTGGGATTTTCTACACTACTTAAGCCCATTTAAAATGTTCTAAACCATCCTTCAGAATTTATGGAAATCCTTTTGCTTGCTTCTAATCTCCTAGGTGCTACCCTAGACATAAACTTCCCAATAAATTTGCCTAGGATGGATCTGATAACCTGTCTATGAATGCTTGTATGCTTGCTATGTTCTAAAAACTTTGCGGCTCGAAGGCCTGAGATTTAGGATAATATGTTCATACTTTGTAGGCTTATTTATTTTTTGAGAAGTACTAGGACTTCATCAAAAGGGCCAAAAGGTGCAACCAAGTACACAGAATGAGGACAAGAAATTCACCTAAACAGATGCAAGAAAATCAGAAAAATTAAGGCCGTTAAAGTCTATGAAAGCTGTCCAAAAGAAGAGAATGTTGAAGAAGAAAGTTTTAAGCTTTTCCAAAGTCTGTTCACGATCCTCAAAACTTCTATTGTTCCTTTCCCTCTAAATACACCATAGGAGACAAGTAGGAACCATTTTCAACACCACTGCGATTTATGGGATGCCACCTAACCCTCTCCAAGAACACCGAAGATCCATATTCTTCTAGGCATGATCTAAAGCTCCACAGAGCATTATCAATCTCACGATGGAAATGATGATCCATGGACTCCCCACTCCGCTTATATATGTAGCACAAATCAATCGCTACAATGTGTCCTTTGTCCAACGGAGAGAATCTTGCCTAGAGAGGCTGTCCAAGCGAAAAAGGCAACCCTTGTGGGAACCTTAGTCCAGAGGAAAGTGGTTGTTTTCATGATAATGCATTATAAGACCAGGCATTAAACATGAAGCTTGTCAACTCCTCTCTCAAGCTAGAGGAATATAGCAGATTAAAGAATGCGATTAAGGTATCCATCTCCCAATCACAGGCCACTCTGATAAAGCTAATATTCCATTGAGCAAAAGCACTAGATATCTCCATCTGGTCCACAAGCATCCCTAGAGCGTGCAATGGTGTACACATCACAAAGTTTCCTTGAAAACCCTATCTCATCACCACAAATCATACCAAAATTTAATCTTGGCACCAACTCCCACCACAAATCTAGTGTGACAAGAACTTCCCTCCACCCCTTCCTTATGAATTTTCCATGCCCCAAGATCTCAAGACCCTCCATCTTCATGAGAGAGCATCCACCCCACACACTACCATACAAACCATACAAAAACTTCCACCATTGAACACCATAATGCCTTCCTTTCCACAGCAAAGTGTCTTAGCCATTTTCCTGGTAGGGTGCAATTAAACACCAAAACGACTCCAACTCCCAACCCTCCTGTGGGAACCGGTGAGAATCTTAATCCAACCGAAAAGATGAAACTTGGCTACTTTCCCATTATCACGCCACAAGAAATCCCTCCAAAGCTTCTCTACCTGATTTTCCAAGCTCAGTGGGATAGGGAACAATGACAAATAATAACTGGATAGACTGGATACAGTCCTTTTGATCAAGGTGAGCAGGCCACCTTTCAACAGGTAAGAGCACTTCCATCCATTTATCCAATCTATGCTTCATCTTCAACAGCATGTCATCTTAATTTTTCTGGCTTTATATGGTGCCCCAAAGTTGGTCCCAAGTATTTCATAGGTAAGGCTGCCACTCTACACCAAAGAATGTTGGCCAAACTGCCCATATTTGCAATGTCCTATAGGAAACAATATACATTTGGCTAGATTAATCTTCAAAATTGAACCAACTTCAAAACAAAGGAAAAAACATTGTAAGCAGCAAAAATATCCTAGGTTCGCCTCACAGAAAATCAAATTATCATCCACATAAAAGAGGTGCGAAACTCACACCTATTAGGGCTCCTATAGCTCAACAAGAAACTTGACAGCAAACAACAATCAACAGCAGCTGCCAATATTCTGCTCAGGGACTCCAAGATAACTATAAATGATAGCAGAGATAAAGGGTCCCTCTGCCTCAAAGCCATGGGCTACTAAAAAAACTGAAGGGGTGAGCCATTCACAAGCACAAAAGAGAAACGCAGTGGAGAGATGCAATGCACTATCCATCCAAATCTTTCTCCAAAACCACATCTCCATAATAGGAATAACAAAAAGTCCCAATTGACATGAACGAATGCCTTTTCTAAGTCCACCTTATGAGGCACTCCCGATACCCAAGATGGAAGTCTCTTGTCAAGGCACTCACTAGCGATGACTGGGTCAAGGATCTGTCTCTCCCTAATAAAGGCAAATTTTGTATGAAATATAACATTTCCCAGCACTATATTTATTTTATCAACTAGAACGTTGGAGATAAGCTTGTAAACAACAACGCCAGCAAGACTAATAGGCCGAAAATTCTTGATTTTTACAGCCCAACTTTCTTCGAGATGAGGGTTGGGAAAGTGGCATTGAGGATTTTTTTCAAACTTCCCTTGCTTGTAGATCTCCCCAAAGACATTCATCAAGCCAACTTCCTCCCAGCAGGTCTGAAAAAGGGCTAAAGAGAACCATCTTGACCCGGAGCCTTGTTGAGATATCCAAACCTCACCTCAAGGACCTCCATCTCCTCGAACTCCCTTTCCGTCCACTTGGCCTCCACCACAACTATAGAATCAAAATGTGATACCATCCCGGTGTTGTTAAAAGCATTAGGTGCACTTAAGCGCATAAACCACCTAGAGCCTAGGCCCAAAGTGCACGCCTAAGCGAAGTAAAGTGCACATTTTTTTAAATGATAAAATATAAGGGTGAAAGTCGGTCCGATCCAATCCGGTCTAGGGGGGGTGATGGACCAAAATTTTCGGTCCATCATTTTCCCCGGACTGAACATACCTAGGGACCGGACCGGACCGAGCTATCGGTCCGGTCCGGTAGCTATCGGTCTAGTCCGGTCGGTTCGGCTCAATTATTTTTTTCTTTTTCTTTTTTAAATAAATTAATAAAAAGTTTTTATTTAAAATACTAAATTAAAATTAAGTGAATTATTAATGTGGATTATATAACTAACTCAATAAAACATTATTTATATGGTTAATGATAATAAATTAAAATGAAAGTTACATTCTTAACTTATATAATTAATTATTTGATATTATAGATTAGTTAATTGATAGAATATCAGGCTCAGTTTGGATACACAATCCTCTCATCTCATCTCATCTCAATCATTACAACTTTCTCAAATTCTCATACAAAAATATAATAAACAATTCTACAAATTCCAAAATAAAAATAATATTAAAAAATATATTCTAACAATATTTTATTCAACTACTATTCAAAACATCTCATCTCATCTGAACTATCTATCCAAACCCAACCTTAATTTGTTAATAACGTATTTAAAATTTATAATTTTAATGGTGATAGGTTAGATGAAAATTACATAATTAATTATACAATTATTCTATAAATAATACATATAAATTCTTTTCTTTTTTTAAATTCGTTCGGTCCAGGGTGGGAAACACCTGGACCAAGACTGGACCGAAAAGTCTCGGTTCTCTATTTCAGGAACCGAGACCGACCGGTCTTGGTCCTGGATCGGTCCGGTCAAGTCAATTTCTCCGGTCCGGAGCGACCAACTTTCACCCCTAATAAAATACAATAAAAAAAGGTTTTAAGGAGGCAATATAATAATATATTTACCATATTCACTCCTTATTAGAGTATCATGCAACATACAACTAAGTGATCACCTAATTATATAAAATTCAAACATTAAAATTTATATACTCTTCATGACTTTCTTGTATCATTCTCTAGCTCCTAACGTGTAATAGGTGTACCCTTTCATATGCTCCTTGTGTACTTGGGCAATGTTTGTTTACTAGTTTCAATAAAATTTTATTTTCTTATAAATATAAATATATTTTTTTTATAAGTAGTTTTCTTATAAATATATATATAGTTCAATTGTGGCATAAAAAATATACACAACCATGATATTTGATAGCCAGAATCACAATATAAGTATATAGTTGAAAACAAATTCGAAATACATCCAAAGGCCAATGCCCAAAAGAACACAAAAAATGTTGGAGTATGCTCAATACAATGCAATCCTAGAGTGTATAATCATCCGGTTTATTTTATTAAACCGTGTGTATATGTTTATTACTTTTGGTGCCTCACTATAGAGTCACGTGCTTAAGAACTGAAAGAAATTCTTTTTTCATTAAAATGTAACAAAGCATGCTTTTTTTGCTTAAAGCTCACCCTTAAAAGCGCCAAAAGCATGCTTAAATTGTGATGTTCAAAATGCACTTCACTTTTAGTAAGTGAGGCACTTAACCCTTGGTGCTCTCTGCTTAAGTGCACTTTTAACAAAACTGTTCCATCCATTCAACTTGAGCTGCCAACTGAATTGCTTGGAATAAAGGTAGAGACTCTCTCATCTCATCTCAAAACTTCTCATAATTTCCTTCCCAAACATCACTCGAACACAAAACACTTTTCAATTTCAAATCTTCAACTTTTCATCTAATCATTACCTAATTATTACAACATTCCCAAACTTCCAAACAAAACACAATAAAATAAATACAATTTTTTCAAATTTCAAAACAAAAATAATACTTTTTTTAATAAGTAATAATTTTATTCAAAGAAATAGGCATAAGCCCAAGTACACAGGACGTATACAAAGGAAACACCTACGTCTTCCAAAAACGAAAAAAGAACTAACACCAAAATACTAAAACAAAAGCAGAAAATTATTCTCCATTACAAAAGCTTTAACCCAAGAACTCAAAGTACTCGAACAAATCCCGAAGCTCTCCCAATGCACGTTCTTTATCCTCGAAGCATCTCTCATTTCTTTCGAGCCAAATGCACCACATAAGACAAGGAGGAATCATCTTCCAAACTCTCGCCACCTTTTTACAGCCCTTCCCAAACTTCCACCTTACCAATAGATCCACCACATCTCTAGGCATTACCCAATGTACTCCTGTCCAACTCAAAACCTCATTCCACAAATAACTTGTCACTTCACAATGAAGAAAAAGGTGATTTACTGATTCTCCATCCCGTTTACACATAACACACTAATCAGCAATAAACATACCTCTCCTTCTAAGATTATCAATGGTCAATACTTTATCCAAAGATGCCACCCAACAGAAAAAAGCAACCTTAGAGGAAAATTTTACTTCCCAAATACTTTTCCAAGAGAACACACAACTACTAAGGCTTGACAAGATTCTGTAAGAAGTTGAGACTAAAAACTTAGCATTTTCAGCAGAAATCCACTCCATGATATCCTCTCTTTCAAGCACCAACTTAGAACTGTAGAGTTTTACCAGCAAAGCCTTAACTTCATCCACTTCCCAGTCATTAACGTCCCTTGTAAAAATGATATTCCATTCAACCTTATTGTTACTACTGCAGTAAGAATCATAAATAGATGCATTATGATCCCTAGCAATTCTGAAAAGAGAAGGAAATTCCAGCTTGAGAGCAGTATCCCCACACCACAGATCATGCCAAAAGAGAATCCTCTTTCCATCACCCACCTTCAATCTGAAATTGTTGGAAAAGGAATCCCATCCTTTTCTAATAAATTTCCATAAACTAACCCCAGAAACTCCACAAGCTACATTAGTACACCAACCTCCCCATAAACTTCCATATATCACTTCAATCACATGTTTCCAAAGGGCTTTACTCTCCAATTGATATCTCCAAAGCCATTTCCCAAGTAGTGCTCTATTAAACACCCTTAAATCCTTAATCCCCAAACCACCACAATCCAATGGTTGACAAACCTTCTTCCAACTAACCAAATGAAACTTCTTATCCTCTCCATTTCCTCCCCATAAGAAATTTCGAAATAAACTTTCAATCCTCTTTTCAACTCTTAACAATTTCAGGCTCCCAAAAGTAATATTAAAAATTGTATTCAAATAAGTTTTTAACTTTATGATATTTTTATTCAACTTTCTCTCCTTTCAAAAAACCAATAAAACATCTTAACTCAAACCATTTCACTACTATTCACAGAATTCTCATCGCATCTCATTACCCAAGCATGCCCTAACCCTCTCCATCTCATTTATAATCAAAGTTTTCAAAAATCCAATTTTCATAACTGTCTATTTACTACAATTACAAAAGGATGGGAAGTAAAATCACTGAGGGATGGTCTCTTAAAGGAACAGGTTTTGAGCTACCTATCAAAAAAAAAGAAGCAGGTTGTACTGATGAGTTATTACCTGGCTAAAATGTTAAAGGAGGAAAAACAAGTATAATTTTATCCAAAATCTAAGGAAAATATTTATAGATGTGTCAAAAGTATAATGAAAAAACAAGGGTCAAAGAATTGCAAGAAAGATGAATCGGCAAAAGCTATGACAATGCAGTGCACGCTGCACGGTCAATTAAACAGTGACAGGAAAAGAGAAAGAAACAGAGTTTATAGATTTGTCAAAAGTCTAATGAAAAAACAAGGATCAAAGGATTGCAAGAAAGATGAATCAGCAAGCTATGACAANCAAAAACCAATAAAACATCTTAACTCAAACCATTTCACTACTATTCACAGAATTCTCATCGCATCTCATTACCCAAGCATGCCCTAACCCTCTCCATCTCATTTATAATCAAAGTTTTCAAAAATCCAATTTTCATAACTGTCTATTTACTACAATTACAAAAGGATGGGAAGTAAAATCACTGAGGGATGGTCTCTTAAAGGAACAGGTTTTGAGCTACCTATCAAAAAAAAAGAAGCAGGTTGTACTGATGAGTTATTACCTGGCTAAAATGTTAAAGGAGGAAAAACAAGTATAATTTTATCCAAAATCTAAGGAAAATATTTATAGATGTGTCAAAAGTATAATGAAAAAACAAGGGTCAAAGAATTGCAAGAAAGATGAATCGGCAAAAGCTATGACAATGCAGTGCACGCTGCACGGTCAATTAAACAGTGACAGGAAAAGAGAAAGAAACAGAGTTTATAGATTTGTCAAAAGTCTAATGAAAAAACAAGGATCAAAGGATTGCAAGAAAGATGAATCAGCAAGCTATGACAATGCAGTGCACAGTCAATTAAACAGAAACAGGGGACAAGAGAAGAAAGACACAGAAAATCAACCAAGGGCATGCATACCTCCAACAACCAAATTACTCAATACCAATTAGTCAACTCTAATTTCTTCAATTTACTATGATATGCATGAACACAATTTAACTTAACCTTGTCCCAATTGGATTAACTCCTATTTGATGACGAGACTAAGTGAAAAGCCCCACATAAAAACCTATGAACTGAACAAGACTCGAATAACACTTAAGGAAAGACCATAACCCCCACTCATGTAATGCATTTCTATCTGTTAAGGTTCAAATGATACCACAATCCTCTCACAACAACATTTTTATGACAGAGACCCCAACCAAAAAAGTCTTGCTTAACTTCTTGAACTAACGGCGGCCTCACCACAACTTTAAACATGAAAGAAGACAACAAGTTAAGCAGGCCTGGTAAGGCTGAACAAGCATAATCCTGCTTACTAACCCCCTGGTGCAAAATGGGGACAAGAATTTCAAAAATAAATAAGCAATACCAAACCTTCTAAGCATTAAAGATCAGAAGTTATACGATAGAAATTCAGCAATTGATTGCTTGTAGAGGAACTATGTAACGCCCCAATGGAAGGCTCAAACCACATGGCCTATACTCCAAAAGAACTAGTCAATTATACAATTGGAGCCCATTAGAACCTTATAAAGAGCAAGAACTTCTCCTTCCCCGACAATGTGGGATCTCATACACCGCCTACCCTTATCCTTATCATATGGGGTATCACAATCTCCCCCCCTTAAATTCCTGATGTCCTCATCGGGCCTATCCGTTGTAGGTGGCATGGCTCAAGTCCTACATTTCTGGTTGGGATAGGCTTTTATACCATTTGTAACGCCCCAATTTAAGGCTCAAACCACATTCTATACTCAAAAATGACTAGTCAATTATACAATTGGAGCCTCATTGGAACCTTATAAAAAGCAAGAACTTCTCCTTCCCAAGCAACGTGAGATCCCATACACCACCTACCCTTATCCTTATCATATAGGATATCACAAACTACAGGCAGGGAAAACCTGCCACTGGCCTTTGAAGCCAACAAATGCCCACCCCACTTTAAAAGAGAGGGAGAAAAGAAGTCCACAATTTAATGGGAGGGAAGAATTTTGGGCTTCCATAGGGTTACAGCTCTCATGCAACCCACCATCACCAGTTAGAAAATGCAAACCCACAAATGTGTATGTGTGTGTCTGTATAACAATCATGTTCAACTTATAGCTTGTTCAACTTTTTGCTGATGTTATGAATAAAATAAAGCTTAACTTTTTTTTTTTTTGATAAGTAATAATGTATTCAAGATATAGGCATAAGCCCAAGTACACAGGACGTATACAAAGGAAACACCTACAACTTCCACAAACAAAAAGAAACTTAACACCAGAAAGCTAAAACAAGTGCAGAAAATTATCCTCCATTACAAACACTTTAACCCAAAACCTCAAAGTACTCAAGAAAAAATCCCTAAGATCTCCCAATGAACGTTCTTTATCTTCAAAGCATCTCCCATTTCTTTCAATCCAAATGCACCACATAAAACAAAGAGGTATCATTTTCCAAACTCTCACCGCCTTCTTACAACCCTTCAAACCCTTCCACCCTTCCAATAAATCCACCACTTCTCTAGGCATTACCCAATGTAAACCTGTCCAACTCAA
>QEOT01003874.1:61790-108065 GCA_003123785.1 Pterocarya stenoptera
GGTCTTTGTGTAAAAGAGGTATCACCTTGTTGAAATTGTTGGTTGGTTTGAGAAATTTGTGGATTTAAATACATATCATTGTGTCCATATTCTAATTGCCTTGAAGAATTAAATCCAGATGGTTCGCGAGAATTGGAGACTCCTGTTGAAGTAAAACACGATGACTGCTGTGGAAACATTTCACTTCTCTGTGTATTATCAATCTGACCCCCATGACCAGCCATTTGAACAAGTTGGTTGCCCTGTATACAGTCAAAAGAATTTGATGCAATAGACAAACAAATATAACCAAGAGAATGGAAGAAAATGACGAGCAAAAGTCTTACACTAGAAGTGCTGCAGTATTCATGAGGTACAGGTGGTTGATATGCCAACTGTGGGGAAGACTGTATTGATGATTGGGGTGGTAAAAAGGGTTGGGAGAGTAATGAAGACTGGGCTGGTAAAGAAGATTGAGCAACCAACAATGGTGGAGCACCAGAGTGTGATAGAGGAGGAGGAGGAGGAGGAGGGGGAGGGGGAGGAGGAGGAGGTAACTGTGACTGAAGAGGTGCTGGCTGTGATGGGGGAGGCGGTGGAGGTGGGGGTGATGGAGACAGTGGGGGAGGTGGTGGTGGTGGTGAAGGAGGCAAAGGTGGTGGTGGAGGAGGAGAATCAAGAGGCAATGGTGGAGAGCCCTCTGGTAGTGGGGGCAACTCGGTGGAATTACTACAAGCAAATTCCAAAGTCCCATTCGAGCTATGTACTTGTGAATCCATTTTAAGAGAACCATTTATGAATGAGGGCCTTTCATCCTTCAGGTGTCCTGAAACATCTTCCATTTCGAGCTCACCATCCACGTCCTCCAAGATGCAATGGCGCCTGTCATTTGGAGGAATTGTATGTGCTTCTGAATCTTCCAATGCATGCGCGGCATCGGCATCCACTACTAGTGCATCACCAGCTTCCTTGACTGAAGTGCTTGGAAAATCGTCTTCCTCATCTTCAAATACATGGGAAGATAATAGACCGGGCAGCTGAAATGTAGCATTACTGATACAACAACCAAGAGAAAACAAAAATGTTATTAGGAAGTCCAACACCAACACATAAGCACATGCAGGTAGGTTTCCTTAACTGCTCTATGTATGATTATAACAAGTTTAGTTTGGGTATGGTTAAAAATGATAAAAGATTCAAGATAGCAAGAGTATGTGAATAGGAAATACGATTAATAACAAATTACACTAAAATCTTTTTTGATGAATAACCAAGTGCTGGTTCACATGTAACTAAATTCAATTTCTACAGAAAATTATTAATGATACCATCATTTTGAAAAGTAATTTAATGATGCCATCATAAAAGTCAATTATCATGAAATTCAATAACTATCTAGATAGGTGACTCTCTTGTATACACATTGTCTACCGGGATGTGTGTTTTGCATTTTTTAATGAAGTTCTATTACTTAAAAAACTATGAAATTCAATAAATCTTCAATGTGTTTGCCTGCATCATTTCTCATGTTGAACTGCTATTATAGGCTCACATTTAGATCTATCGGTTTCACCACTAGATAAGCATGTCAACAATGCCACAGAATGTTATTTATCAAACTAAGTGCAGAATGTTAGTTATCTAAACTAACTTCACAGCACTCTACAAGTCAAAATAATAAAGCAAGATGCGGAACAGAAGACAGGTCATATTTATCTATGACTTGGCATCTTATTACTTACTTTTTTTGCTAGGGGATGAAAGACAGATTCCAAGGAATTAAATTTGGCAATCGGTACCAGTAGTTTATACAAATAGTTATAATTTTTTTTTTATCGGTAAAACTATTTACTTCATTATATATAGAACTACTAATTATTTCAGAGACAATATATCTAAATTGTTATTTTTCTTCATTCGATTTGGAAGGTAATATAGTATCAGAACTGTCCTCCATGTCCATGGTATACGACATATTCTTGTAGCAATAACTGACAAATCTTGTCGAACAATGTGCAATCATTATTCAAAGGCTAATAATCGTACAATCGACAAGAAATGAGTAGGAGAGTGAGAGTTCATAAAATGCTGAAAAAAAATATATTACAGACCTGCCATATTCATCAACCAGCATGCCTTCCATTTCTCTTAATGGATCATCTACAGCTCGCTCTGCTCGTGATGGACGTCTCAGCGAAAGACCGGCAGACGTATCATCGTTTGAAACCCCAATGTCATCCATGTAAGGCCGAAGAATAGATTCAGGTAAGATTTTCCTCTCAAGCCACAACCGCAAAACCTAATAAAGAATATAGCTTCATTAAACTTGAAAGTGACATGAGGGTTCGGATCAATGTAAATTTACCTTGAGACACTGACGACGATTTTCACGGGCAACAGCTCCAGGTGGAGCAGCAGAACCAAGAAGACGTGGCAATGCTGCTTGAACTGCAGGAATGTACGAAGCACCAGCAATGCCTGCACATTATTTACAATCCTAGCTAAACAATCTTGTTTTGAAACAATGATTCACTAGCTAACAATTGCGAGAGACTAATCATGTAAAAGAGGACCTTTCTAAAGAATAAGTACCTTTCTGACTATGCGAACATTGGGTAATGGAATCTACAAGAAAGAACAGGTCGACTTTACGATGAAAACTGGCCTCAGTTTCCAGCTTCCGTATGAGAAGTTCCACTACCTGCAAATAATGTTAAATTCAAACTTTCAAGTCTTGCCTAAAGGCATAACACCTCTTCCAGTCAATGTTATCACCTATCATTCTCTTGGATAATTAACCTAGCGACCTGCATAGAACCAATAACTCACAAAATCCTGTCATTAAGACCAACACATTCTTAACATAAATGGGTTCTTATTTTCTGTCGCCCTAGCATACCATTCATTGATTAAAAATAAAAAGGTAAGTACATATCAAATATGGTGGCAAAAACCCCCGAACAACAACCATGCACTATAAGATCCAATAACATCATCCCTAGTGCTGTTTTTTTTTTTTTTTTATTGGTATCATCCCTAATGCTGTTATATTGATACCTAATTATATTATGTTAAAAAATAATTGTTTAAATAATTTATTTCTAAATAATTTTGGTAAAAAATAATATATTCTCCACAGGTAGCATCATGGTCAAGAAAAAAGCTCAGACAAAACAAATAAAGAAAAATAACAAAAAATCTCACTTGAAAGTAACCCTAAGCAATTAATAGGCTACAACTTCACCTAGATGGCACCTTAACTCTGAATAATTCCAGAACATTTGCCTATCATATTTTACAAGGTTCGTGCATAAAAACAGGACCACTGCTTGCTCCTTATATCATCAAAATTAAAACTCATCCATAAACTATAGAACATTAAAATGAACAAGGAGAGCAAGCAGTATAGCCTACACATCTTAACAGTACAGGTTGCAAAAACCCAAAGAGTGAGCTTTTTTCTTTTTCTTATTTTTCTTCTCCCTTGTTTTGTCCATTTGCTTTACGATATTAAAACGTAAGACCTCTACCAGTCCCATATAATTGCTGCTTGAGCAGAAGCCCAAATGTCAAAAGACTAGGAAGAGACAGGTGCATCACCCAGTTAAAGAAGCATATTATAAGTCAGAAAAAAAAAAACATAGATAGAAGATAGAAACTACAGTTAAGACGCTTAATACAGTGACTTGTTTGAACTATGGAAGTCGGGTTTTTTAATTTCATATTAGTTTAGCAATAACAACCATGGAGTACATGTTTAACAAGTGACCCATAAGAGAACTTGAATTCAGAAATGGCACCTTCAAATTCAAAAAAAACTTTGCCCGCATTATAAAAAAGCCACATTAGTAATAAAACATATTGACTCTAGTTGCTTGGACCTACATCTCATCAAGAAGAATTGTGAAAATGGTGACATTGACTAAAAAAGTGCAATGAATGCGCAAGTTCAAGAAATTTTTTACTTAATACAATCCAGATCAACAAACACCTTTTAGCATGATCCAATTAAAAAAAGATAAAAAAAAATCAGCATACTATATTATTTTTTTTTTTTTATAAGTAGAAATCAGCAAACTATATAACCTACCTCGTTAGCAATTCCATACTTTGCACAGTCAATAGCAAGACGAGTAGCACGTCCAATACTTTCCTTAGTCCTGGACAAGGTCTCTATCATCCCTTCAAAGGCATCACGAGCCACAGCTGCTTCAGTACCACCACTCAGAGAGCCTCCGGCAGTCCTGTGCCCTGAACTAACTCTTCTTTCCTCAATTTCTTCAACATCAAGTTGATTTCGCAATGGAGATTGGTGACCATGATTTAATGGAGAAGCCAAATTTGTGGGATAATGTAATCCTTGCAAATCTGACTGCAGCACATTGCTAGTACCAGTCAAAAGATACTGCACTGTGGGTGGACTGGGGCTCCTTCCCGGGACATCAGGTGCAGATACAATAGAACTGAAAATTCCAAGAGAGAAGTTTTGAGAGTGAGCTTGTCTCCTTTTTGCCTGTGCTGCAGCAATAAGATGCTTCATGGACATAACAGATTCTGGAGTCTTAGAATCAGCCAGAGAACTACTTTTATCTTCCCTACCAACTTCCATTCTGAAATTAGGGGGAAAAAAAGCAATAAGCACATAAATCAGGAAGATGAAAAAAAAAACAAGACAAAAGTGAACACACCTTTCACTGGGCAAAGAATTATACTCTACTGAATTATCAATCAAAGCAGTAGATTCACCGATCCTTGAGATTGATTTAGGAGGGGCTTTAGATCTTTCTCCTGAAGAAGGTCTGTTTCTTTGAGTTGTTTCTAGATTCTGAGAAGAATTCATGCCATTAGAAACAACACCCAAACCCTTAGCAGACCCAGCATGAACCTTCTTCTGAGTAACAGTAGCAGAAACTTTAATCAAAGCCTTGGCCACTTGATGCTGTTCAGCCACTGGTATAGTCACAGGACCTGAATGAGGAGACTTTCTTGGGGAATTCAACATTGATTTTGCCTCCTTCAATGATGATTGTTCCTTCAATTCCTTGGATGACAACTGCTCAGAGTATAATTTCCTTGGACTACACGAAATATGAGTAGCAATTTCCTTTTCAGGCATCTTCTCATCAGTTTGAAGTTCACCTGGTGACAGAGACTCATTTTGCACTTCAGAGGAAACCTCTTTTGAATGGCCATCCTCAAGTCCAGTAGAAACTCCGACATGCAGAGCATCTTTAGAACAATCATTATGTGCTTCACTGCTCCTGGTAGCATCTTTGTATGTAGCATCTGAAACATACAAAGATGCTCTAATGTTTCTAGCAGATCCACCATGAACTGGAGTTTTGCGCTCATTATCGTCGTCATCATCAAAAAGGCAAACAGCTCTCCGTTTTTTGTGCTGTTGAATTCCTGTAACCTTAATGCTACTAGAACATGATACATCATTCTTCACCGACACAGATTTTCTCTCTGTTTTATCATCAGCAGGAAGAGTCTCAGAGTCGGACATAGCCTCCATTGCTCGGCATCGACGCTTTGTTACAGGTAGTGCAGCCTCATCACCAGAAGCATTGGATCCAAAATTACAACTTTGGCCTCTGGAAGCCAGATTAGTTTCTGCTTTGACACATGATATAGAGCCTTTGAACTCTGGTGTCTTCAATGCCTTCTTGTCAATAGCATTTGGCCTAGGAGAGTCACTCTTAATTCTTCTAGCATGTGCTCCATGGGTGGCAACATCACCCATATCTTCGCACTTTGACTTTTTGGCAGGATGTAAAACATCATTTGCTCCACGGTTAGGCTTTCCATGACCATGTTGGGCCCTCTTTTCCTTGCCAGAAGGTTTTTCCTTGGCCTGCTCATCTGGATCAGCACCAGAATCCGGCATTTTATCAGCAACCTTGAAATGCTTTTTTGCTTTTAGCAGATCTTTCGAATTTTTTCCTGCATTGATACCAGAATCTGCTTTAAGAGGGCTTGAAGAAAACTCGCGCATGCTTCTACCAGAGTCATTTTTTACCTTGACTCCATCTTTTGATCGCTCAAGTGATTCAGAGGAATCAACAGAATGACCATCACTGTCAACCTTCAATGATTTTAAAGCAGACGTGCTAGTTTTGTTTAGTCCAACTGCACTCCCACATCTCTTCTTTGAAGCACCAATCTTCGACTTGTGACCATTTGTTAATACCTTCTGTGCCTCACCACGTTGCTTGGTGCAAAAGGTATCATCTTCAACATTTTTACCAACAGTCACTTCTTTCTTTAGAAATAAAGAATTATCTAGACTGGCCGTCGGTGATACCACTTCCTTTGGTTTTGCACCATCAGATATTCTATTATTTTTCTGAGACATAATCAGAGACAAATGATCATTTGCTCGACAGGAGACAGATGGCTTTACTTCTTGACTTTCAGCTCCACCTTGTCTCTGTGAGCAGTGGTCCAACTTCGAGCCAGAATCACTTACAGCCTCATTCAGTGTTTCTCCTTTGTATGTCATCTTACCAGTCTCAACCTTTAAGTCAACCTCACCCCCATCATCCTCTACCCCATTAGCAGAGGGAGCCTCAGGCCCAACATCGGATCCATCAGTATGATCTCCCAAACCACTTGATTTCTTTTCTTGCAACTCATCAAATGCCACACAGATTTCCTTCACAGCTTGAGCAAAGCACTTAACTGTTTTACCCTGGCACCGGGCTAATAATTTACTCTTAACCTCATTAGTGAAGGTCTGAACATCCAGAGGGGCAACAAAACCTCTGTGAATGAGAAAAAATAGCCAAAGGGCAAAGAAAGAAGTTATAGTACCAGTAGTCAACTTAACCAACAAGACAAATAAGAAACGTGCATGCAAAGAGAAATGGATTGGATAACCATCCCACAATAAGATAGATAACCTACAATTTCATCTAGAACAAACATAGATTTCCTTTTGAATCTTTTTGCTCTTACTAACCAGGTGCATCTATTGTATACACTGTGTATTAAGATTGTCTTATTGACAACTAATAAAATTTTCTTACTCATAAAGACAAAGTGATGTTTGTTCTAAATGAGTTAGTAGGTTATGTTCAGTTTACAAACAGTAATATATCAGGGTTAATGTGCTAACCACCATCAGGGTTAAGCCAATGCCTTGAAAGAGTTTCCATGAAAATTGTCGAGTTGACTTTCAGTATACTAGTGGCTTTAAAAGCTCGCATAGGTCGGGCACCATTCAGGACATTCATAAATGTTTAGCATACTTACATTTCTCGTGTTCCAAAGAATTCAACAAAGTATTTCTTGGGGTCAGGTGACTGCTTCCAGTCTTCAGGTCTGCTAATCTGTGAACACAATCAATAAAATCTACCTCAAATACAGACCAAACCACTAAATAACCAAACAATGTATGGCATCTGTAAATCCATTAAATAAATATGGGCTTACATACGTCACACATACTTGCACATAAACATATATATATAAATGCATACATACGCAAATAAGTCAATACATATATATATAACACCCTCTAAAGCCTAGCTTGCATCAATTTATCAACAATAAATAAGAGGCAAACAACAGCAACTGGGTTTCTTCTTTTCGTAAAGAGAAAGGCACCATTACCAAGGACACAGAACCCTATTTCACACAAACTGGCTATAGTCAAACGCAGAACACAAACGACTATGTTATAAAAATATTAGGGCATATGGTGAAGAACATAGTAATGAAAAATCTAGTAAGGTAATAATCAAGAGCCAAAAAAAACCCCTGACATTCATAGAGCTAGTATTAAGAAAAAAAATCAGGATTCAGATATAAAGAAAGCGCGAAGACCTTGGCGGGCCAAGCAGGGAAGCCCTTGACCTTTGCGAGGACAAGATCACCCAGACTCAAGTGGCTCTTGTCCTTGCCTTTGTTGTTCGCTCCGCGTCTACGCGCCGGAGCCATGGCGCTCGCTGGAGCCGCAAAAACCCTAAATTCAAGAGTGTGCCCCCTCACGATCGAATCGAATTTGTGAGACTTACCCCACGAAGAAAATCTAGAGAAATCCTTAACCAGAAGAACTCTAGTCGTCCCAACCGGAGGTGCCGCCGGAGGTGAGTGGCACCGGCCCTGGAGGTGCTAGGGCATCGGAAGAATGGTAGACTATTTAATTATTGAATCAAAGAAACAAAGACAGAGACGGACACTGTGGAATCGTAGAGAGAGGGGAGAGAGAGGGATTGTGGCGGTTGGAGAGAGAGAGTATTGATTTTTGTGAGAGAGGGGGGTGGCTTGAGGTTGGGGTTGGGGACGCAGTGGTAATTTTCGAGATTTCCTTGAGGCATTTAGGTATGTCCAGTATTTGAGGGCCTTCTCTGCGTTCGGATGCTTTGGACCTTCTAGCCCATCTGTTCCGAATCTTTTTCTTTCCTTTTTTTTTTTTATGAGTTTCAAAACTAGTTTTAAACCCGTGTACATTTTACCTGACATATTTTCTCTATCTATAAATTTAGGATTGTTTAAGCACTTGCGAAATAATATTTAGTCATGTAAAGTGTAAGCGGTATATAATTTTTTTAAAATAAATAGATACATATAGGATTAATATGAAAAAAAATAATAATTTTTTAACAATAGACGCAATTTTTTTTTAAAGAGATTGCGACGTGCTTACACACTTTACCGCTATATATAGTATTATTCATTCTTAAGAGTCAATAATAGTAATAATATGTGATTGTATGTATCATTATTATTATTATTACTACAAATAATAATAAGATAATTTAAATTAAGATGAGATGAATTGATTTATAAGAACATGTATGTTTAAATGTAGAAGTGAGATGAAATGATTTTAAGATTTGAGGAAGATTTGATAAAGCGGTAAGTCTCACTAATTATTAGAAAGTGTTTGCAATGATTACGTAATAGATATTAATATATTTTCCTTTTAACTAATATCAATTATTAAATTAATTATCAATAAATATATTTAAATCCCAAAATTAAACTTTCTGTTTTTTTGGAGTTTATATAATTCAATAATTTTCAAAAATATCAATTTTTTATAAAATATATCATTCTAATTATCAATTCTAGATTAGAAGATTACCTACGTTATTTTTTCTTCAATTTATTTGGTTCAAAAATTCTAAATTATGAGTGGGTCTCGCCAAAAAATTAGCTAAGGGTAATACTATTATGCCTCTTCAATTTGCCCACTTGGTGTGCCACTAATACAAATTGCACTCTTTTTTTATTTTTTTATGCCTTGTTTTCAAACATTTTTAAAAAATAAAAAAATACCAATATACTGATAATCACTTCTTTAATCAGTAAGTAAAAAATAAATAAATACATGAGTAGTCAAGATGACGGGACAAAATGAGGAGCATAATAGCATTATTTATTAGGTAATTGTAGGGATGTAAAATTTTAAGTCCACATCGGAAAATGCTAGTTATTACATTAAAATTTTAATATTGAATAATGCTATTTGATCATCTAAAACTTACTGATCAGACGACCTTCTTGAAGTAGTGATTTATTACAAAAATTAAAAATACAAACATAAAAAGGGTATAGAGAACCTAGAGCTTCAGTCTTTTTATTTTTGTATTTTTAGACGTACTTTTAGTTTGAATATAATATTTTTTTTGTATTTTTTTTTTATAAACTATGTAGCACTACGTGATGGTGCCACGCCAAGTGAGCGTTAAGTTTTAGATGGTCCAGTAGCGATACTATTTAATATTTGAGGCTAATTATTAATTTTTTCAAACTATTTTCTAATAACAATTCGCCTTAAAACCGAATGTAAGTTTCCAATTACTTCTTAAGCAAGATTAAGGCATTAAATTGAAACAATTTACCCGCACAATGCAAAAGTTGCCATTCTCTTAATCTACTAATAACTTAACATCTTTTAATTAACAATTTATATAAAGACAAATAGCCAGTTATTACATTAAAAAAAAAACAAAAAAACTTCAATTAAAGGGACGTGGGAGGGGGCAAAACTAATGAAGCCCAAAAACAAGGCCCGACCCATCAAACCATTACTAGAGGACAAAATTTTTTTCTTTGGGGGGGGTGGGGTTTAGATGGTAGGTGAAGGGTATCGGGGGGGATAAAGCCATGGTATCAGGGGATAGGGGCCATGGTATCAGGGAGTGTAGTGGGCTGGCAGGGGTCAGGAAGCATGGGGTTGTCAGGGAGGGTTAGACACGCAAAAGCTTGGCCTTATCACTGCAAAGGCGCACACGAGAAAGAAAAATCAGATAAATAAGAGGGTACGGAATATAGATGAGGGTTCTTCTTCTTCTTCTTCCAAGGGGTCAGGGAGCACAGGGCTATCAGGGAGGATCAGGCATGCAAAGTCTTGGTCTTATCACTGTAGGGGCGCATGTGGGAAAAGGGAAATCAAATAAATAGGAGGGTATGGACGACTACCGAGGGTTCTTCTTCTTCTTCTTCAAACTTCGAACAGGGAGCTCCTAATAACACTAGTCGAGGCCCAAGTCGCCTAGTGGGCCGAAAATGACTATTTCTCCCCCTTCGGCTTGTTGTGTGATTTTTACAGCATCAACAATGGCTATGAAATCTTTTTTCCCACTTTCTAAGTCGGAGGTGGGAGAAGAACGATTTTCCGGTGCGCTGAATAAATATCAGAATGAAGCTTCCCCCAAATAAGTGCTCCTAGTTTTACTGTTCTTATTTATTAGCGACGACATCGCAAATCAGGCTCACTCACAAGGACTTGCACATGGCACTTGCAGCTCAAGTGATTAGACCGCTCACCTTCCCGACTCGTGGGTGTAGTTTGTCCAAGGGACATGTGCACTAGTGGGCAAGTACTGCACCCCCGATGTGCAGTGCCACACAGGCCATTGTGCTCAATATGCACAATGCCATGCTGCACGTAAAAGCCATGCATGGCAGCACAACTAGTACGCTGTGGGCTCGCTGGCGGGAACTATCGGACACCAACCTATTGCACTATAGGAGACGCGAAGCCCAGCCCCGCAGTGGTACGGCTGGGCCCCCTACGGGGGTCACTGGCTCTGTCTACCTCCCATTAGGTGGTCTCTGACCACCCCCGCCGAATGGCAATGACTGCTGGTCGTGTGGTGCACCAACGTGCGTTTAAGCTCACGACATTGTCGTGAGTTTCGTGAACTACCGAACTTGGCCCTACACAACCCGGAAGCTCATGGTGACTTCCCATTAGCCACCTAACCCTCCGGCGGCCACCACTTGGACAGCCGAAGGTTTCTATTTCAAACCGGCCTGTTCTCGTGGCTCGTCGCAGCCAGCTTCTCAGCCCACCAGCTCAACATCTCCACTGCCCACTAGCTCGGCAACTATTTGGGCCACCAGCTCGACACCTCCTTGGCCCACCAGCTCGACACAATGCCCACTTGCCCAGCTCCTCTGCCACTCAGTCCGGACAGACCACTCACTGCACGGGAGAGCAAACCTGCGAACTCTCCTTAGCTCACCACCACGGAAGCAACTCCAGCTCGGCAGCCCATCTGCAAGGAAATATCTCCGCTAGGGAGCGCTTCAGCTGGGCAGCCCACCAGCACAGGAGCAACCCGGCTAGGGAATTCAACCACCGAGCCCCTCTCCTCAGCCCAGATAGACCATTATCTTTCCTTGGGAACCATTGCATGGGAAGCCCAGAACTGACCTGCTCGGGAGAGCCGCTGCAAGGTGACACTCCTCTGCTCGAGAAGTTCAGCTCGGGACATGCTTGCGCTGACTCGGGAGCTTTGGAACTTGATCGAATGGACAACCTGCTCAACCCGGGAACCTCAACCCGGGATGCCTAGGATTTTTCAACTCGGGAAACACAAACTCTCTTCCATGCACTGGGAAGTCTCGCTTGCTCGAAATCACTCATTTGGGACAGCACCCCACGCTACACGGGAGCCACCATCGCAACCACTCAACTCGGCAACCCATTGCTCGGGAAGCACGGAAGCCCAAAGCTTACTAGCTTGGGAGTAACCTACTCAGCACCTCCTTTGCATGCAACTCAGAAAAACTCCATGACTTAGGACTCCGCCACTCAGAAAAATCCCACAATACGAGAAAGCCTTCATGCGTTCAAGAAAGTGATTTTTGCTCCGACCGGGAGAGTTTGTAGTACTCGGGAACACTGTTCAAGTCATCTGCACGAGAACACAACTTAGGTCAACTCGTAAGGCTCAGCACGAGATGTATCACTTGGGAAATTCGTCTGCTCGGCACAGGACTCTTTGCTCAGAATTCGCCCTCTTGGACCCCCTAGCTCAGAGCCCATTTGCGTGCGCGAGAATCACCACCAACAATGGACAATTATTGGTCAAGTGAAAATTGACCACAACATCTAAAAACTTCCCGATATTGTCTCTCAAAATTTGTATGAATTTATTTTTACTAACAAACTACTCCCTGTAGCGCAGAACGCCGGCCACGTGACCCCGCACTCCAACAAAGCAATTCAGCACTGATGAGCACTTCTATTCGATAAGCCGAGTCCCTAGACTCGCCACAAAGTTGGGTCCCTAAACTCGCTGTGGGGTGAGGCCTAGTCTCTAGACTTGCCAAACCCCTCCAACAAAGTCGAGTCCTTAAACTCGCCACGAAGTTGAGTCCCTAGACTCACTGCAGAGTAAGGCTGAGTCTCTAAACTTGCCCATACCCGCTACGGGGTAAGGCGTCTCTAGACTTGGCGCCGACCCTCCGTCTAACAAAGCCAAGTCCCTACACTCACAAGAAGTCGGGTTCCTAGACCCGCTGCGGGGTAAGGCCAAGTTTCTAGACTTGGTGCCGACCCCCTGTCCAACAAAGGCGAGGCCCTATACTCGAAAGAAGTTGAGTCCCTAGACCCACTGCTGGGTAAGGCCAACTCTCTAGATTTAGCACCGACCCCTGTCCAACACAACCAAGTCTCTACACTAGCAAGAAGTCAGGTTCCTAGACCCACTGCTGGGTAAGGCCAAGTCTCTAAACTTGGTGCCGACCCCATGTCCAACAAAATCGAGTCTCTACACTCGCAAGAAGTCGGGTCCCTAGACCCTCTGCGGCGTAAGGCCAAGTCTCTAGACTCGCCGACTCCCTTGTCCAAGACAATTCGAGTCCCTAGACTCACATTGAGTGTCACGCTCGAGTCATAACCACTAACAGTGAGTTACCTTCGGGAACGAGCCGACGGGCTTGGCAACCACCTAAGGTGGAACCAGGGGGTTGACGAGTCCTTTGACTACTTTGCATGGGTTACTTCACACAAACTCCAATACTAATAAGAAAACAAAGGCATCAAACGAACATACACTTTGACAAATAAACAAAAAACATCAGAGCTTCACACTCACTCCATACACGATCAAGCCAGCCTCCCGTCTCATCCGAGCTCTGCACTTGCACCATACTAGGTCGAGCCAATCTCCCGCCACACCCTAAATCCTCACTCGCATCATACGCTATCAAATACACCCCCCGCCTGAATTTCGCCCCTGGAGGCATTTATTACTTAATACAAGCGGATTATTTTGGTGACGACTCTATGCTGCATACTTTATCCTAAAAATTCTCAAGGTCCTTATTGGGTAAATTACCCTTAAGAAGCGCGAGGTACAGTGAAGGGGTAAAAGTAATGAAACCCAAAGACAAGGCTCAACCCACCAGGCCATTACTAGAGGATAAAAGGAGGGGGTTTAGATGGCAGGTGAAGGGTGTCATGGGGGATAGGGCCATGGTGTTAGGGGGTAAAGGGCCATGGGGTCAGGGAGTGTAGTGGATTGGCAGAAGGTCAGGAAGCATGGGGCTGCCAAGGGGTCAAGGAGTATGGGGCTGTCAGAAAGGGTCAGACACACAAAGGTTTGGCCTTACTACTGCAATGGCGCAAGCGGGAAAGGAAAATTAGATAAATAGAAGGGTCCGGACAACTGCCGAGGGTTCTTCTTCTTCTTCTTCTTCTTCTTCTTCAGCTTTTCCTTCAAACTCAAAACAGGGTGCTCCAGTGATCGATTTGTCTCCAATAAATGTATGTGAAGCCACTATTGTACAGTGAGAAATAAGAGATTATGAGAGATTGTAAACAAGAATATTATAGTGGATTTCTCATATTCAATCGCCTGTAGACGTAGGCATTATACTGAACCACGTAAGCTTATGTGTCCATTTTCTCTACTCATTTTACCACCATGGACATATACACCGACACCACACAACCGCACCAACACACTGTCGGAAACTCCTAACAACACTAATTGAAGCCCAAGTCACCCCAGTGGACCTGAAATGACTCTTTCTTCCCCTCCGACCTGTTGTGCAATTTTTACAACATCAACAAAGAGTATATGTAGACTCCAGTCACAAAATGTATTTGTCGAAAAAAATAGATCTCGAAATAAGCAATTTTGAAAATATGAACAAGTCTAATATTAATTAGAAAAAAGGCTGTATTGTGAGCATAGTAAATATACTAATATTTATTAGAACATAAAGTTATTTATTTTTAAAAAAAAATATTAGTCTAAATCGTGATTAGAACACTGTAAATTTTTGTTAGTAGTTTTTCCTTGGTTTCACTCTTCTTTGCCTCAAAATTAAAAAACTTTTAAAACAATGAACTGACTAATGATTTTCTTCTTTTCTTTTGAGCGAAGCCAACTATGTTATTTTAATTTTCATAAATAGGGAAGCCAATCATGGTAGTTTTGAGGGTTTTTGTAATTTATCACACTATTTTATTTTAAAGAATAAGTAAGAATTATAATTCTAAACTATCACTAATTTTGCAATATTCAACCGAGATTATAAAAAAGTTGTATGCCTAAATTTGATTAAGATCTACGCTTTAAGACGAGCAAAAACAGGTCATAAATGAGCATGATCTTAAAAAGATTTGATCCTAATGGAGAGAGTGTGCGTACAATATAACGATGTACATTGCAAATTTTTTATTTTTTATTTTTTTTTCAGAATTTAGGACAGATGGTAGGTGCAAAATGAAATCACTTAAAAAATAGGCCAGGGAAAATATCCTAATTATTTTATTCACAATTCAGCTCAATCCTTATCAGGACGACATTCATTCATTCATTTTAAGATTATGTTTGGGGTAGGGATGAGATTTCTCATCTCTATCTCATCTCATATCATCATTACATCTTTTTCAAATTTCCATATAAAATATACTAAACAATTCAACTTTTTCAAATTTTAATTTAACTTTTTCAAATCCCAAAACAATCATAATATTAAAAAATAATATTTTAAACTTTCATCTTAACACTATTCATAAAATTTTCAAAAATTTTCATCTTATCTCAACATCCAAACATAATCTAAATGTTACCAGAAAAACATTTATTATGAGGTGATTTTTTTTTTTTCCATGAAAGCATAGACAAATGACTAGATGAAAATTCTTTTAAAAAAATAAATAGAAAACCCTTTTGGTATTTAAAAGACGTTTCCTTTTCTTTTTTTCTTTTTTTTTTGCTTTGGAAAGTTCTGAAAAAATGTGGAAACTATGTGTGTGTTGAACATTAAACTATAAGTGCTTTCAGATCTCCAGTTTACTTAATAATTCTGAGACAAGTCAATCTAAAGCAGTGAGTGTAGTGTATTGACCATTAAACTATGTGTTCAGAATTATTTAACTTACAAGATAAAGGGAGTACAGGAATTTAAACAAAACCTTATAAAACAGCAAGTTTCTCTACGAGAAATATAAAACTGAAAACAACAGTGAAACTCAATTGCAACATGATCTCTATATAACTGTCTCTAAAGCAACAATTTCTCAGTAGGCTCTAATTATTGCAACAAAAACTCAGGAATACAAAAAATACAACTCTCATATTGATAACTACATCAAAGCAGTCAAAAGCAATTCCTCCAATGTCGTTCTGTAAAGTGGTTAAAATTTCTCCAGAAGGCAAGCAACAGTTACAGGGATGAAACATAAACATAAACAAGATTACGTGACGGGATACTTTTATAGGTGAAAAAAAAAAAAGTAAACATGCCGACTAAAAAGAATTCTCCACTCTCTCTCTCTCTCTCTCTCTCTCTCTCTCTCTCTCTCTCTCTCTCTCTCTCTTTCTAAAACCCACCCCCTTTCACTCCAAAGAAAAAAAAGAGACTATTCCATAATGACAGCCTTAATGATCACTAGATGGATGTTCTAGCACCATAATCAATCCATTCACAACATTTACCTTCCTTTTGAATAGAGGGAAAAAAAAAAGATCAGGGAGAAATTTGTGGAGAATCGCGTATCCTAAATCTCCCATTTCTCTGCTACTCAATTTGTTAACTAGAACTCCAAACCAAACATCCATCCAATATCAATATGAAGTATCGACCATCTCAAAATAAAAGGTCCTTTACCCAGTAATGATTCCATCTAAATGGGGTTGTGGGAGAGGTTAGATACGGTACTTTCCTTCAACATTTCTCCATGAAATGAGAGCTTCTATAATGCACTTGATAATTATGGTGGATTGTAAAGGCTCCAATATAAGCGCCAACAAGTTGACTCCAACAGCCAACACTTTTGCCCTAGGATCATGAAACATTTCCAACAACTTCCTATCTACAAGTTCCCAAACCTAAGATACCAAGACAGAAACTGGCTCACGGTTACATTTCTATTAAAGTACCGCTTATGAAAATCAAAGCTTAATGAATATTCACAAGTTGAAGCAAATCAGTCCATACTGTTGTGAAACTAATTGCATACACCCATTATGTGTGAACATGAAATGATGGGCAGCAAGTGCCAGCTACCAGTAGTGGACATCAAAAGACAGAATGAATCCCTTTCACTCAAAAGAAAAATGCACCCCTCAACCACCCCACCCCCCCCCCCCCCCCCCCCCCCCCCCCCCCCCCCCCCCCCAAGCTTTGTCCTCGCAATGGAAGCACACATCAAACCCCTGAGATATGCATGGAGGCCAATATTCAAGCTCAAGAAGGATCATTGCCTAACCAAATTATCTTCGGTAATCCATTTGCTTGATACTTTCTCCAGGGGACCAAGGTTGGGGGGATGAGCTTTCATCTTAATAAGGAAAACACAGCCAAAAATCTCAAATCAAAGTTAAAGGAAAGTAAAAAATGAGAGGGGGGAGAGGGAGAGGGGAAGAGGAAATCAAAAGACATGATTATGTGCCCTGTGGTCATGATCAAACATACTCAAGCAGGAAAAGAAAATTAACCACATTGTGGGAATCACGATAACATTACAAAAATTAACTAAAAACTAAATTGAAGAAGCTGCCGCTATTTTCATTGCAAAACCATTTACCAAAAACTCACCCTTCAGGCTCAGAAACTAGAAATTTCTAAGGAAACCAATTGTGTCAAAAAAATTGCAGAGACTATCTAGTTCAGATTAATGTTTCTTTTAAAACTTTCAATTGGTACACACATATTATTTCACAAGTCATAACAGTTTTTATATGTACGTCAGGTTTTTTTTTTAAATAAAAAGAGCAAACTCCACCAATCGTGAGTGAAGTTTAATAAAAAAGGCACTATTTCTTTAAACTGAAACCAAGCAAATAGCAGTCAAACTTTGCACTGTCAAACCTAACAATCTTCATAAACAAGAAAAAAAATCAAGTCGAGAACTCCCACATTATTATAATGAAGGTTAACAAGAAATCTCAAAACAACATATTTCTTGTCAAGTTCTTACCCTCTAATCCTTACTTGAACCTTTGTCCTTTCCTTCATTTCCAACAGCATCAGTCACCAAAGCCATTGGTCTTTCATCAATAACCTCATCAATAATCCCAAACTCCTTGGCCTCATCTGGTGTCATAAAGTAATCTCTATCCATATTCTTCTGAATTATCTCTATCGACTGCCCCGTGTGCTTTGAATACAGTGCATTTAGCGAATCCCAAACCCGAACAATCTGCTTTGTGTGAATTGTCATATCCTTCGCCTGCCCACTGTATCCTCCCGAAGGCTGATGAATCATAACTGTTGCATTCGGGAGAGATCTTCTTTCACCCTTGGTCCCTGCTGATAAAAGAAGAGATGCCATCGATGCAGCTTGGCCCAAACAAATTGTATTGATTGGAGATCGGATGTACTGCATAGTATCATAAATGGCAAGACCTGTATAATTCAATCGAAGAAAAAAATTGAGACCTAGAAAACTTAGCTTAGATCTCTTAAATCCAGTTCATTAGGATCTACTAAAAAAATCACTATAAAACTGATACAATAGGAAATTAAGCCCCATCATCTTTATAGGTAAATACAACTCAAACACCTCACTCTCTACGACCACTTGTTCATCAGAAGGAGATGCCATTAGTTCCCAAAACAACAAGCGACCCATTGAAACAGCTCACAATGTTAAAGTTTAACATTTCAAACAAACTCGCATTTCATTGTACAATACGACCAATTTTCTGGATTATCAAATGTAACCGGAATCAGGTAAACTGCGCATTAGCACAATCATCGATAGTTGAACGTCTGCGAATTTAATCTCTTGAACAAGGCAACTCATTTAAATAACAGAGTCGGATTTTTCATCAAATACGAAATAGAAGAGACTGGAAATAGAGAAACGAGTGACCTGCGGTGACGGCGCCGCCGGGGGAGTTGAGGTACATGTGGATAGGTTTGGAGGGGTTCTCGGACTCGAGGAAGAGGAGCTGAGCGACGACGACGTGGGAGGTGTCGTCGGAGATGGGGCCATTGATGCACACGATTCGCTCCTTGAGGAGGCGGGAGAAGATATCGTAGGCGCGCTCGCCTCGCGACGAGTGCTCTATCACCATAGGGATAAGGCTGTACCTGCGCACCGGCTGGTGAGCCCACGCCGATGCTGCTCCCCCGGCCGATAAGGTGGCGGCGAGGAGTCTAGCTCTTGAAATTAGGCTCCTCATAGTAGTTGTAAGTTAAGAGGAGGGAGTAGATCTTCGGCTTTCAAAGAAACTGAAAGAAGGGAGAGGGAGTAGGTCTGCTCGTGTTAATACCGATGAGTATCTTCGACACACGAGAAACACTTGTGTGCTTTGGCCGATAGAAATGAAACTTAAAAAGGCTGCTTAAATTATTTCTATCTCATTTTAATAGTTATATTTAAAGTTTTAAAAATTATTTAAATAGTTTTAAAATTTTTAATAAAAAACATTAGGAATGTGAGGGAAGTAATCCCCAAGATCGGGCCAGAGGAAGTAGGCGCAACCCACAAGACCCGAACAGTTCCAGGACCCTAAGACAAGGGTTAGGCTAGGCCAAGTCGGCCCGAGGGCCCCTGCGTGTTGGCCAAAGGTGTTAGGAACCTCGGTCAAATCTCTAAACATTAAGATTTTCCCACCAAGAGCAACTTGGTGATTACCAAATCTCTGTTCCTCTCTTATTTGATTCTCGAACAATGGTGGCTATGGTGGCAATTTAGACAAGGTGAGGTTAAGTGTTTAGGTTAAGATGAGTGTATGGGATGTTGGAAAAAATAGCTAAGTGTTTGGGTGGCTAGGGTTGCATGAGGTGCACGGCAATAGTGGCTTGCATGGATGGCACCACTTTGGTGATTAGGGTTAGGGTTTGGATGATGTCGCTAGGGTTAGAGATGGAAGATGGGTTAGGGTTTGGAGTGTGGGCGGCAAAGGCTTGGCCGAATAGGCTAGTGAGTGTTTTTAGGAAAGTTTCCTAAAAACTTGGAGACTTGATTTGGATAGGATAGTGGCCGGCCAAGAGGGATGAATAGGTTAACTAGGGTTTCCAAGTATGGAAACTCGAATATGGTAAGTGAGGTGGTCGACCGAAGCTAATTCAAATATGACAAAAGTGCAAAATTTGAATTCAAATTCAAATGGAAAGTGGAATTTGGCTAGGGCTAGGTGGAAGAAGAGAATTAATTATGGAAGGTTGACAAACAATGTGGTTGGCCGAATATGATAAGTGGATGGATTGAATGGCCAAAATGATGATAAACACCAAAAACACAATGAAGAACACTCAAGAACAAATGATTCACTAATTGCACAAGTGTTGAATCTCATGTATTGATAAAATAATAAGAACAAAGATAAACAACTTGGATTCAATGAATTGCACCAAGTTGGAAAGCAAGATAAATGGATTACTCCAATTAAATGAATTACATGGAGTAATCCTCTCTTTGGGATTCAATGAATTGCACCCAAAAAAGCCCAAGTGTCTAGCACCGAAAATGATCTCTCAATAATGTCCTCACTTTAGTCAATTTATCAAAAGATGTGAAAGAAATGACTAAGGGTCCTATTTATAAAGGTTACAACTTGGAAGCTCCCAAAAATCCCTTTGCAATAAAAGAAATAAAATAAATGAAGATAGTAGCATTGACCACATGGCTGTGGCATGCATGAGCCAATGGTTTGGCTAAGGTGGTGCATGGTGGTCCTCGGTCTGGTTCATGGCTAAGTGGCTAGGCATGACTAATTGTGATGCATGGCATGGTGCCATGCATGGGCTAGCTGGTGGGCATGGCATGTGTCATGTTCAGCCTGCTGATGGTGGCTAGCCATGTGAGCCTGCTGCAAGGCATGGGCTGGAGCCATGAGCTGGATGGCATGCCTGGTGGACATGTCACTGGCCTGCTCTGCATGGCACGGGCTGGAGCCGTGAGCTAGATGGCATGCCTGGTGGGTATGCCACTGGCCTGCTCTACATGGCACGGGCTGGGGCCGTGCTCCAGGCATGCCACTAACCTAGCTGGCGTGCGGCAGGAAGGCCACGCGACTGGGTGCATGGCAGGGTGCAGGTGCATGGGCATGCGCAGGATGTGCGTGTGCTTGGTGGGTGTGCGCATGGCCATGCGGCCAGGGTGAGGGCGCAGGGCCACGAGGCCTGTGTGCGTGCGCAGGGCCATGCGGCGCATGGGCGTGCGCATGCCTGGCAGTGTGCTAGGCTGCGCACGACCACTAACCTCGCTGGGCCTGTGGCCTTGTGCTGGCATGTGCATGTGCATGGCTTGCATGCTGGGCGCCCCGTGCGTGTCAATGCACGGGCCAAGGCATGCATGTGGCCGATCCATAGGCATGCTGGGGGTTCCGTGTGTGACAAGACACGAGCCAAAGTATACTCGTGGCATGATCAAAGGTCATGTCCCAGACATGGCTAGGACATGTGTAGCAATTTTAGAGGCAACTTTACGTGGGGGTCTAACAAAAGGATGGAAGGCAGAGTGGTCTGACACCACTACTGGCCGATGTTCAGGGACAATCCCTCTCCCTAGACCCTAGCTTCTGGGCAAGCCAAAAGGATGGACGCACTTGATCGGAGTCACGCTGCAATGGATAGGATGGAAACGTGCACCCCACGATAGGGACCACACCGCATTTAATGATCCCAGGGTTGGGCATGCCACGATGTGCCTCCTAGGGTGTTAGTAACAACCACGATCAAGCCTGGCAGATCTGCTGCACAACAAAGAGATGGCAGAGATACCCCACCCCAGTACGAAGTGGCACACCCACCATCTCCTTCTCGAGGATTGCCCCGACTAGGTATATATACCCTCTCCCTTAGCCAAGAGAGGAGTTTAGACACTTTGACACTTTAATTCATTATTCTCCCAAGGAACTCACACTGATTTTAGCATCGTAGGTGTCCTTTACCACCCCGAAGCCCTTATTTCTCTCTAGTAGCAGGTGGACAAATTGGGCCCCCGTGGAGTTGCTCGAGATGTGAAATACGACATCAATAGTAGTGCCGTCTGTGGGATCTTTTTTCCTATAGTAGCATGTCCTTCGTATGTCAGAAACCACACACTCTCAAGCATCACAACAAGAAGATCGAAGTGATGGGAACAAGGGCCATCGAGATGAATGAAACCATACTAAAACTCATGGAAGAAGTATTAGCTTTCTGCCAGGTGAAGGATTTGGTCTTCGTTGACCCGCAAATTCTCGAGCGCACAATGCGAGTGGGAACCAAAATGGCCTCTGAATTAAAGCAGGCCATGAAACGGCTTCTCGTTGAGTACCAGGACGTGTTCGCTTGGAGTCACAACGAGATGCCTGGTATCGACAATTCAATCATCGAACACTGCCTCTGCGTGGACCCCACGATCAGAAAGGTCAAGCAAAAACACCAACATTTCAGTACAGAGAAGTATGCAACTATGGTCGAGGAAGTGGACCGTTGAGGCAGGGTTTATCCAGGAAGCCCATTACCCTGAATGACTTTCTAATGTGGTGTTGGTCAAAAAGGCAAGCAAAAAGTAGAGAATGTGTGTCGACTTCACGGACCTGAATAAGGCTTACTCAAATGACAACTTTCTCCTCCCCCCGCATTGATTTGATAGTGGACTCACCGACCGGCCACCCACTTCTCAACTTCATGGATGTGTACTTCGGTTACAATCAGATCCGGGTGAGCCCCAATGACGAAGACAATATGGCTTTCATTAGGGACAAAGGACTCTACTGATATAAGGCCATGCAGTTCAGTTTGAAGAAAGCCGGTGCCACGTACCAGCTGCTAGTCAACCGGATGTTTAAGCATCAGATCGGCCTGAACATGGAGGTGTATATAGATGACCTACTGATGAAGAGGAAGAAACACGAATAGCACTTGTCTAACCTAGGGGACCCTTCGCGATGCTCCGACGCTACCAAATGAAGCTCAACCCACTGAAATGCGCCTTCGGAGTGGAGTCAAGCAAGTTCTTGGATTTTATGGTCTCCGAGCGAGGTATCGAGGCCACTCAAAGAAAGTGGAGGCTATAGTCAGGATGCCCCTGCCCCACAACTTTCACAAAGTCTAGGGACTCGCCGGCCGAGTGGCAGCCTTAAATCGTTTTATTGCCCAGTCAACTAACTCCCATTCTTCAAGGTCCTAGGGAAGGCCCAAGAATGGGACACTGCCTATAATGAAGCATTCGCCAAACGAAAGGAATACTTGACCCACCCACCATTCCTCAGCCAGACTAAACCAAGCGAAAACCTGACCGTGTACTTGGCCGTGTCACCATATGTCATGTCTGTGGTATTAATTTGAGATACAGAGCAGGGACTACAGCCAACCTATTTAAGAGCTAGGTGTTCCGCAGGGCTGAAGCTAGGTACCCACGAATGGAGATGCTGGTGTTTGTGTTGGTAATAGTTGCGGGGAGGTTGAAGCTGTACTTCCAAGCCCATCTTGTGAAAGTGCTCACTAACGTTTCCTTTAAGAAGATTGTGCAGAAGCCCAACACGTCTGATTGACTTGCCAAATGGGCAATCGAGCTAAGTGAATTCAACATAGAGAATTGTGAAAGAATCAATGTGTGAGATCATGCCACCAAAGCGAAACTCTATTCTTTTTGTCATCTGATCAACTAATTTGTGCTAGATTAAAGAGGGTTCCAACCTTAGTAAAATCCTAAATGGTTGGAATCTAATCGAAACCTCAAAAGTTTGATTGAAACAGAAACCCTAAACGGTTTTTCAAAACCCTAAATTTGGCCTTAAAACCCATTTGGATATGATTTATAATATTATGTTTAATCACTTGATTAAATTATTTCTACATGTTATTAATTCATCAAATTCTTATTATGACATCATTATCCAACTTTTTAAATTTTGAAAATTTGATTGAGTTAACAAAAATTGGATTTGAATTTGATAGCATTCCAAACCCTAACCAAACCCCATTTAAACTCTAAATTAAAACCCACTTGGTTGAGGTCCACCAATTTGGCCACATTGACAAAACTTCTTGAGAAGTTCCCTCTCCCATATGGCAGGTCATCCACTGCCTTTATCTGCACCCAATAGTGCCTTGATGTGAGAAAAGCAATTTACTCCATCACCCTTCATACCAAACAGCAACAGCAAGCAGTCCTTGCCCCTCACTATTCTTCACTTTATGTGATATTGACACCTCCAATCAATGGTCATTCAAGCCCATACCTCCCCCCTCCAGAAATATAAAATCGTGCAAGATACACTTTATTTTATTTCATCACTTATTCACCTCGTTCTTCGAGAGAAACCCAAAAGAGCTCTCTCGGGCAGATTTCTAAGGTCATCTTGCGTGGCAATTCTCGACCCTTTGTAAGTATTTTATCGTGATGACTCATTCATGAAAGTTGTTCGTATTTAAGCTTAGTTTCCATGGATATCTTATTTGTTTATTTCATGGTCACTGAATTGGTCACAAGTATTTTTAACCATGGAAATGTCATTCTGGGCATTAAACTGAAGAGTGTGTTATATTTTAGAGTTTTTGACAAAGTTAATGGACATATCTCGGTCCAAAATTTTATGGAGTGTTGTCAGAATGTATATATGAATGTTCATTAAGGATTTTTTGTATGACTAAACCTTTTGATGATAGATTTCCTTAGATCTAGAAACTTGAAAATTAGAAATGGAAAAACAGTTTTTGTTTGAGAAAGTTTGAATATTTCGTGGTTTAATCTTATTCCAAAGACTTTGATATTTTTATTTGATGATCCTAAGCCTCTTATATGCATGCTAGGATATTGGTTTGAAAATATTTAGTATTAATTTCAAAGATATAATTTTTCTATGCAAGAGGATTTCGGTTAGGCCTAAGGTTTGGTGTTTTTGGGTTAGATTCATATTGTATTGATTTTTAGCCATGTGATTTTAAGTTTGATGGTTGGATCTTCTTTAGAATACATTTTTAAATCATGTGATGCTTTATTTTGAATGTCTCATTTTTTTAAGCCATGGATCAAGAGATTGATCAAATGTAGTTAAGGAAACGTTTTCATTTTTGGACTAAGTGTAGAACCGAAAACTCAAAGTGTTGTTTTGTGATTTTTGGTGACTTTTGTTTGATGATGTAAAGCATGGTTGATCTTAGGATGATACTATGAATGTGTTAGGTGTAAGATTTGATTTTTTATAATGCTTGGAAATGTTCTGATTAAGGTCAAAACTTGTGATTCAATGGTTTGCCTTTTTGTTAAAAAGTTTGGTGTTGATAATAAGCTTTTTCTTAATGGATATTTTAAGTATGTTTTTAAACTTAAGATATGAAGATCTTTGTTGTAGAATTCTGTTTTAATCATGAGTTTTGAAGTGAGTAGAAATTGCAACAAAAATCAAGAAAAATGGCCTATGGATGTTTCGGCTATAGTGAGTTTTCCATAGTTTTTAATTGTTTTAAATTTTTCTTAATTAATATTTGACTTTAGGACAAAATTTACGTAGCAAATGTAAATTTTGGTGATTTTTAGAGTTAAGATGTAAAATCCTTAAGTTAGGGATAAAATGATCAATTTTCCATATGTAGAGGGTAAAATGGTAATTTTACTCTAAGTTAGTTTTTTCCATGTTTCTAATTGTTAGTGATTAAATTTTTAATTTTTAGAATACCCTCTTACAGCTCCTCGTGTTTCGCACTTTATTCTTGTAGAACTTGACAGCCTAGATAAGTTAGCTCTTAACTTACAATCAGTTTATTGTGTATGTGTGATGAGTGAGAGAACTACATTTATGTTTGTATATTATCATATATGTCATGTCATACTACGTCATCATATGTTTATCTGTTACACATGATGCATACTATCACGAAATTATTATCTGTTACAAAATATATTCTGTCACATAGTGCTATATGTGGCAAGTGAGTCATATTATGTGTATCATCTGTTATATGTATGTCATGTCACATAATATTCACTGTTATACATTATGTCACGTTATGAAATATTGTCTGTTCTATGTTATGCCATGTTAAAAAATATTGTCTGTTACATGTTATGTCATACTATAAAATATTTTTTATCAAGTACGTCATGTCTGTCGTCTTACTTTCATATCATGTTACACTACGTCAGGACTTCTATCCTTTCGTATTCATATCACGTTTTGTCTTGGGTATAGTGTGTATTCGAGGACAATCATGCCAAATTATTTATGTCAATCACAATCCTAAGTACTAGGATATGGTAATATTCTAGTAGAACTCATTTGTTCATGCTGTAGTGTCTAAATAGGTGTAAAATTTCTCAGACTGACGAAATACATTTAAGGTTGCAAATCGGGCCTAACTAGCTGATCACCGTAGCGGGCCAGACACTAATGCCGATGAAGTCATATTTTATTTTACTTGTATTCACAGCAATTATGGCACAAACAATTTATGGAACCACAACAACTGTGGTATATATACTATGTGAGACACAACAATTGTGACACGTAGAATATGTGGGGCCGCCACAACTGTGGAGTACGTATGAACGCACTCATAGCTAGTGTAGATACCTATGTTGTGATGTGGTAATCAGTAGGGACACGCGGCTAAAGGAGACCCGTGTAGCACCTGTATGGTCACTTTATTAATTAAATCTATTGAACAAGATTTCAAATTCATGTATTTCATGTTCAAGGCATGTCTAATGTTATGTTATGTTATGTTCAAGTTTACGTTCATGTCAAACTTCAAGTTCACGTCCATGTTATGTTTCAAGTTCATGTCACGTCAAGCTAAGTTTTAGTTTCAGTTCAAGTTATGTCAGCTCATGCCACGTTATTCCAAGTCACATTAGCTTGTTATTTCATGCCATGTTATGTCAAGTTATATTATGCTTATTATTGACTTTGATTATACATTCATGCCTTTACTATCATATATGGATCATTAACTTATATGGAAGTAAACTATTAACTTTCTGAGATATCTTAGTAGTCCCAACTACTATTCTTCCTAAATGATATGTGATGTGTCAAGATCAGAGTACGAAGCGGACACTGGCAAACTGGGGGAGGTTGACTAGACGCTGCAGACGCAACGCGAAGCTTACAGCTACCATTGTTAGGTTTTTGGACAGTATTATGACCTCATTAGTCAAGTTGCGCGAGTTACTCGACGAATTGATTCAATAGTATATTTTGGTAATGTAATTAGGGAGCCCGGTCTCCCATGTTTTGAGATTACAATCTTCTAAGGTCTTTTGAGACCCGTATTGTAATCATGGATATTATTTTGTCAAGTATACATGGATTATATTTTAATTATTTGAGATATTATCAGTTTGGTGCATTGTATTGTTTAAGAAAAAAAAATTATCCGCTGTGAATATTGCATAATGCTATATGTATTTTAGGAACATTTCATCTTATATCATGAACGGGAGTATATAATCTTGTATTGCATGTCCCGAGACTTTAGATGTTCGTCCGATCCCAAACGGAATCTAGGGGCGTCACATAGTGTCTAACTTATTTATATATTTGATTATATATGTTAGTGATAATATGCTTGGTTAGTTATATGTTAGTGATAATATGATGGTTACATACACTTTATATATGAATGTATATGATTAAATGCATAAAAATGTATTTATAAAAAAGAATATATATTATAGTTTATTATGCTATAAAATGTATTTATCCTTAATATATAATTTATATTAATAGCATATGATCAAATATTCATCTTTAAGATTAATATTTTATGTTATATCAATTTTATGTTATAAAATTAAATTTTTTAATGATAATGTTATATCAAATATTATATTAAGATTTATAAGATTAATTTTATGCCATTTCAATGTTATATTAATTTTATGTTATTAGATTATTATTATACATGAATAATAGGATTTTAAAATTTAATATTATATTAATTAGCAGTTAAGCATATAATATAAAACTATTTTATATATAATTATATATTATATATAACAATAATATAAATTATATATAATATAAAAAATCATAAAAAAATATTTTATAAAATATAAAGAATTAATATATATATATATGAACCAATTCGGTCAGGTGTTAGGAAAAGGAAAATGGGAACCGGTTTTATGAAAAATGGAACTGGTATCGGATTGAACCCATTCTGTGATACCCCATGTGATAAGAATAAGAGTAGGTGGTGTATGAGGTCCCACATTATTTGGGAAGAAGAAGTTTTTGCTCTTTATAATGTTCCAATCATGCTCCAATTGTATCATTGACTAGTCATTTTAGAGTATAGGCCATGTGATTTGGACTTTTCATTGGGGCGTTCAAGGTTCACCATTTTTTTTTCACCCTTAGGTGTCGCCGACCATCTGCTCAATCAGTACAACAAGAAGGAACTAAGGAATAAAAACCAACATACCTTCATCCCCACATCCGCACGCACCACTAGTAGAAAGTTTTCACCCATCCTTTCGAACTCATGTTATTCCTTTCCACCTACATATTGGCCCTTAGGCAAACTTTAAGACCTTGGGTTAGAAGCTTAAGAGAGAGAGGTGGAGAAGAGAAAGACACTGTGAGTGTTGTGTGTAGGAATGGAGGTATACATGTATGGAACCGAGATTTGTGTTCGTGAAAGAGCAGGGCGAGGAAAGAATTGGGTGAGAAAGAGTAATGGGTGTGTTTTGGATACTATCATATGGTGTGTTTGTTGTGTGGGTATATAATACCAAGAGCTTGTGTTGTATAGGTAGACTCTGAAGATATGGGTTTTACATGTAGATAATTGAGGATCCAAGAGTTTGGTGATGTACGATACTAGCATAATAGGATCGAGGGAGAATGGTTAGGAAAGTGCCGAAAAGCGATATCTATGCCTAAGTTGGGTTGAGGTCCTACGATACTTAGATAGTGTCTAATTTGTTTTTGCAGATGAGATGAGATAAGACGAGTTAAGATAAAAATTAAAAATTGAATAAAATATTGTTAGAATGTTTTTTTTAATATTATTATTGTTTTAGAATTTGAAAAGATTGAATTATTTATTTTATTTTATGTGAAAATTTGATAAAATTGTGATGGATAGATGAAATGAAAGTGAAGCCATATGTGCCAGGTTAAAGGTAGTGTCTAAATTAAGGTTGATGTTTGGATGACTTCGACGTCACGAGTTGCCTAGTTGGATAATACATATTTTAAGTAAGGTAAATGATGCTTATTTCAGCTCTTAAGATGATTGATGCAGGTGATTTTCATTAGAGTGAACTTTGACTACCTTCTCATAATAGTCAATAATAGAACTTGTGATGAAGGCTATGTGACTTTTTAGAGTCTCGATATTTTAGATTTCAATTTTGGAAAATACTCAAATGGCACTTATCTCAACATCTCGATATTTTAGATTTCAATTTTAAAGTCTCGATATTTTTTTGTAAGAGTTGCATTTATATGAGTCGGTTTGTTCATCCAGGTCGGATTTTTTTCAGATCCAGTCCGAAACCCAGATTTGTTTCGATTATGGGTTCCGGCTCGGATTTAATCCGGATCGGTACCCGGATGACCAAACTCGGATATAGCCGGGTCGGGGAACCCGAATTTTAAACCCGGTACCCGAGTTTCATTTTTATCTCGTAACCTACGGTTATCTTTCAACTCCACTCGTATCTCTCTTATAAAAAAAAAAAAAAAACTCCACTCATCTCTCTCTCTCTCTCTCAATCCGAAGAAACCTTAGCCTCCCTCCCCATTGCTGATGAATAAATGCTAGCCTCCCTCGCTCAGTGCCGACGAAGGAACCCCATCATCCTCGTTGCCGACTCGCCTCATCCTCATGACCCAAGGTTTGTTCTCTGCGATTTGGGTCCGTTTTTCTGATTTGGGTCTCTTTTGTTACGATAAGACAATGCTATCAACAAGACAATGCTATCTGCTGATGTTTCTTCTCACCTTCGATCTCTCTCTCTTCTCACCCTCTCTATCTCGCGTCGTCAGATACCTTGGAATGACGACGATGAAATGCTACGGCTTGTGTAGCTTTTGTTCAGGTAAAATCTGTGCTTCGACATTCTGTGCTAGATCTGGATTTTTTTTATTATTTTGTTAAACATGGGTATAAAATATATGCTGTAAGTTTGATAGATCTGGGTTTTTTTTGTTATTTTGCTAGTAAAATGGCCTCTTAGCGACTAAGTTTTTGTTCTCTCTATTGATTTTGGGTTTATTTTGATGTGAATGTTTGAATGGAGTAATCTTTGTATAATGTTTTTATTGGTTAGATATGAATTTGTGAGACCTAGAAGGGGAGAAGAGTGAAAATATCCATAACCACAGAGTCTCCTAATAAGATCTGGATCGTGGGCATAAGTTTTAGATGATGTTTTATATTTGGGGATTCTTTATGTTAATACATTAATTGAAAAGGCATTAAGGAATGAGCCATTGAGCTTCTAATACGTTTCAAATCTTGCAATTGGTAATGCTTTTTTGTAAAAAAACAATAAATTATTAAGAAATTTGAATATGCACCATAAATTACAAAATTGAGAATATTGCAACTTTTTATAGTTTAGGATCAGGATGTGTATTGCAAAAGATAATCTTAAGTGATACGACTTCATTGAACTGGAAATTATCCTTTCTCTCATGCCTACCCATGAGACAAATTTTTTTTGCACTGACATATTACCATATTTAGAATTTGCAAATTAAAGATGTTCTTTTTTTGATAGAAACAATAATGATGGCACTTCTCACCTGTATGTCATTTTGTATTTTTGTACTTTTGATTTTTGATTTCATTATGTTTGTAATTAGGTAACGTTTAAGGATCCCGATTTAGCCAAGAGAGCTTGCTAAGACTCAAAACCACTGTCCTGTGGTTGTTGGAAGAAGAGCTAATTGATGAAATTTTTTTTAATTTTTTGCATACAATTTGTTGTGTATTAGAGTTTTGATTAAAGCAATGTATGTGTTTTGTAATATTTTTAGCAAATTGTTCAAACAATGTAATATGTAGTGGATTGCATCTTGTATATCGCATGCATTTTACATGATGAATATTGATTTTTTTTTATATATGCATTTAGTTATAAAATTAATTAATTGTTTATAGGCTTATGCTATATTCAAGAGTTGAGTTTTCTCTATTCCTTTAAAGGCCATTAACTGATTTTAATTCTCAGCCAAATGGAGACAAAATCTTTGAAATCTAACTAATAATAAATTAGCTTTTACAAAAAAAAAAAAAAAATCCAAGTACAATCTGGATTGCTGATTTTTAAAAACTCGGATCCATTCGGGTTCTGGCCTGGGTCTGACCCGGATCAACTCGGTCTGGGTTCCGGCCCGGGTTTGAAACCTGGGTCCCGGTCCGGGTATACCTAGATTCATGGGTTGGAATTCGGATGAACACCTCTGGTCTTTAACTTTATTTGGATAGTGAGATGAGATGAGATGATTTGTGAATAATAATAAAATAATTTATGAATAGTAGTGAAATTATTTGAGTTAAGATGGTTTATGAGATTTTAAAAAATGAGAGAAAAATATTTAAATAAAAATATTATAAAGTTAGAATTTGAAAATGTTGAATTATTTTTTGTGTTTTGTTTGTAAGTTTGAGAAAGTTGCAATGATTAGGTAATGATTAGATGAAAAAATTAAAAATTTGAAACTAAAAAGTGCTTGTATTTGTGGTGTTTGAATATTGAGATGAGATGCGATAAGATGAGATGAAATGAAAGACTTTTGTTATACAAATCACGCATCTTCTTTTATGAGAGAATCAAAGATGGATGAAAACGACATCAAAGTTTTCATTATGTGTGTTCCTTTTAAAATACAGTTCCTCTTTGGACCGGTATATCCTATAAGGGAGACTTATTGGAGACCAATAGCAAAATGACGCGTCAGCTGAGCACATAATCTCAGCATGAACTTGGCCACACCATAGAAACAGGTGAACTACGGAAATGGATGAACTTGGCTGCACAATAGAGACTTATCGAAGACCAAGTCGCACGCCTTACACTGGTGGAGGAGCAACCCTTCCGGCGAACCCAGATCGGCACAACCCAGACCATCGCACCATACCTTGCAACTTCTGCAAATCACATGGTATAAAAATACAACTCTTTTGTAGGCGATTACTCCAATCTGATCTATCCAAAGAGGAACTGATCTTGTATTTGTCCTGTGCTGGGTCCAAATACAAATTTTTGTTTTCTTGTATCTGTCCTGTCCTTGCAAATCCATAAAGAAGTTGTCTGATGGATAAATCTGAGATGAGTTTCTGAATCTGGGTCTAAATACAAATTTTTGTTTTCTTTTTTAGAAGTAAGAAGAGGAGGGAAAACAACCCATCTTTCTTCTGTAGGCGATTTCTCCAATTTGACCAACCCATCTTTCTTCCACCATCTGTTAATTCCAATCTAACCAAAATTGACCATGGTCCAGCATAGATGCTGCATCTTTTAAAAGCTTAACATCAAAATAAAACTTGAAATCTTTGCCTTCCTCATCCTAATTCGATGAACTGTAAATTGAAGACAAACTGTAAATAAGGAACCCATCTTTCTCTTGAATGACGAACCCAAAGAAAGAGAAAGAGAGAGGGCTAGGGTTCTGAATGTGGGAAGGAGATGGAAGGTGAGAGAGAGAGGGGTGAGTTGCAGTTTCGACAGACCCTCGGGTTTTTTTTCCCCTACAATGCATCCCAACATTGGAAAGATGTATATCCTACGTGCCATGTTACTGTTGGTTGCTGTTATTTGGAGAATAACGGATACACCTGTGTGAAGTTATCCTCTTTTAAAAAAATCTATCATTCAATTATCCATTCAAAATCTAAGAGAACTTAAATGACTTATCTATTTTGCATTTTTTTTTTTGGTCAAATGACTAAAAACATGTCAAATTGGTCTCGTTTGGATACTGAGATGATCTGTGAATAGTAGTGAAATAGTTTAAGTTAAAATGTTTATGGGGTTTTGAGAAAATAGAGAAAAAAAGTTGAATAAAAATATTATAAAGTTAAAATATTATTAGAATATTATTTTTAATATTATTTTTATTTTGAAATTTGAAAAAGTTGAATTATTTTTTATATTTTATTTGAAAGTTTAAAAAAATTGTAATGATTAAATGAAAAAGCTAAAAATTTGAAATTAGAAAGTTTTTGTATTTGTGATGTTTGGGTTTTTTTTTTTCTTTTGATAAACTGATATTTGGGGAGATGAGATGAAATGAGAATATCTTGTTATTCAAACTAGTCCTAAGGTTTCCATTAGATTATGAGTCTTTTTTGGGGTTGCGTTATGAGTTTTAAAAAAATGCTTAAATATTATTAAAAATTCTTTAATAAAAAAATTAGGTTGTTTGAGTGATACATATTAAAATATTTTTTTAATTTCAAATAAGTTAAAAAGTATTTGAGAAATATAAAGATATATATTGCAATCACATTAATGTATGAGAAATATTGAAAGATTTGGGAACATTACAAATTTAGAGATAGTTAGAAAAAGAATATTTAAAATGAATAAAGAAAGAAGAAAGATAATATTTAAATAGTATAGAAAAATAATAGATAAGCTAATGTATGGTATTACAGGGATGACAATTTGTACTTGCAGGTTATGTTCATGTTGTGTCAAATAATAAGTATTAGACTATATGGACAATTTGAACATGACCCATTTATAATTAAATGAGTGAGATCCTAAAATCCTAACACGGCAATATAAATAGCCAATGACACATAAAAAGAGAGAAAAAATACACTCTTGCGCCACAACAGGGACAGATTTTTCAAGCAGGTTTGGGGAGTGAGATGAGTTACAAAATTCTCATCTCATCTCAACTCATCATTACACAATTTTTAAATTCTCATATAAAATATAATAAACAATTCAACTTTTTCAAATCTCAATTCAACTTTTTCAAATCTCAAAACAATAATAATATTAAAATATAATATTTTAAACTTTGAGATGAGATTAAGAATTCTCATCTCATCCCCCAACCTGCCTGGAGTTCTATATCTAGTTTTGTCGATATGTTTATGTTTTGAAAGTACTATAATTACTATTTCTTTTTAATTTTTAAAAAATATTACATTAATATTTATTTACATTCAATTTTAGAATTTATTTTCATGAACATATCTAGCTAAATTCTCAATTAAGGTCGATGATGAAACCTTATTGAAAATTAATAATATTATTTATGAGATTGACTTTTTTTTTTCAATTATTTGTGTTTAACGATCTAGTATTTTTGCTTCATATCAATTAAGAGAGATATAATTCTTGATATGAATTAATAATATTTTTCTCATAATCTAAAATAATCTTATTCAGTTAAAAGTTTGATTTTTAATTTTGTTAAAAAGAAAATCTAATATCTTTTATGACTTTTTTAATAGATACAAGGATTTGCTTTTATATTTTTGAGCAAGAGTATACCTTAGATATATAGGTTTCAATGATGATATTTTTCATAATTAAAAATATTGCTTTCTAGACTATCATGTAAATATTGGGGAAGAATCGATCATTATAAATATTTTATTATGAATTAATAATTTGTTCACTGTTTAGATGAATTTGCATCTTTAGTATTTTAGTTCTTTTTATTGTGATTAGTTTATTAAATTAATTATTTATTACTTTGATTCATTGTTTAGTTCTTAACTTATTATTTTATTTTAGAGCTAATCTTTCTTAACTAAATTAAAATTTATTTGATTTATATTTAATTGGTTTCCTACATTTTACAAGTTCTTGTGAGTTTGGTCTCATTCTTGCTAAATTATATTTAGGTACAGATCGTGCACTTGTGACTACAATTAAAATTTCACAACACGCTTCAATCCTTTTTATATAAATGAGTTGAGTTGATCCTTGTATTTATTTTTTAATCTAATTAATATAATTTTATATATAATACAAGGATAACTATATAAATTATTTACAAGTAAAATTGATAATAAAATAGTTTATTATCAATATCAAAACTAATAATATATAAGAAAAATAATATTTTCATAAAACAAAATTAAATATTAATAAAAAGTTTAATAGTTTAATATATTAAGTAGTCAAATATTAATATTAATATTACATATTCTCAATAACAAACAAAGACATATAAGACTAAACATTTATAAAATTTGAAAATAGAATTTATTCATATTGAATGGGTTGATTGTGGGTTTTTTGGGTTGACTTGCAATTGATTCGTTTATTTCGTTTCGTATTTATGTTAAATTTACGGGTAGTGAAATATGTTTACTATTTCTAATGGTGTATTGTAAAAATTATTAACTAAATACAAAAGTAGATTTTAATTAATTAGTTTAGATAACAAATAGATAATCCATTTGAGAATTTTTCAAGGCCGTTTGAATATAAAAAATGTTTAATCTCATCTTATTATTATAAAGTTTTTAAATTTTTACATAAAATATAATAAATAATTTAATATTGTCAAATTCTAAAAAATAATAATATTAAAAAAATAATATCTTAATAAAATTTTATTTAATTTTTAAATTTAATTTTAATTCATCTCATTTCAACTTACTTTTCAAATCATACATTTGTCTCGTTTATTTTTGGAGATAAAATGAGATGATATGATATGAGTTGAGATTAAAGTTAAAATGTTAAATAAAGTATTGTTAGAATATATTTTTTAATATTATTTTTGTTTTGGGATTTAAAAAAATTAAATTATTTATTTTATTTTATATTAAAATTTAAGAAAGTTGTAATGATTAGATTTAAGAAATTTGAAAAAGTTGAATTATTTATTTTATTTTATATTAAAATTTGAAAAAATATAATAATAAAATTAAGATTAAATGAGATGAGATTTTTCTAAAAACAAATAAGATTTAAAAGAAAAAAGAATGTGCTGGTCCGTTTGACTTCATGCAATCAGTTGCACTAAAAAGTAACTGAAAGTATATATTAAAAAGAAAGAAAAAGATAAAAACTACCAAGAAAGGGATGTTTCCCTGCACTGATCTTTTCAATGGAAACACAAATATCTTATAGGATCGGAACAAAATATCTTCTCTCAAACTGCTACAAACTCAGATAGAAGTCTGTCTCCGAATCTCTAAGCTCTCCCATCCAACAACCAGAAGAAAGAAAATGGCGACTGCTGCATGGCTTCCTCTATACACCAGTCCCACTGCTTCAATCATACCAAAGTATTTAAGCCCAAAAACTTTCAGTCCTTCCTACACTACTATAAGTACTGCTAGAAGGCCGTACGGTGCTTCTATGACGTGCAGAGCTTCTTCTTCGATCACGGACTTCGATCTCTACGATCTGCTAGGCATCGATAGCTCTTCACCTCACTCCCACGTCAAAACGGCCTATCGTTTGCTGCAGAAGCGGTGCCACCCCGACATCGCCGGTCCGGCGGGCCATGACATGGCTATCATACTCAATGAAGCTTACTCTGTCCTCTCCGATCCAAATTCACGTTCGGCTTACGATAAGGTTCGTGTGGTGAATTAAATTAGCTTACCCTATTGTTTTCTTTCCATTTTATCCAAAATAACAAGAAGAAATAATTAATTAACAACAACAACGATGGTGATGTCGATATTTTATGCGGGAGCTTGTGATTCGTTATCATCTAGCATAGGTCGATCTAGCAATAACTTAGCATCGTTGGAATATAGGACTTCTAGCAAAACAGAAACCCTCTTTTGATCACGGTAATTTATCATTATTTTAATAAGACATATATATCAATTTGGAGTTATTGAAATGATTATACTTTTGACCCAAGTTTTGGTTGGTAAAGGCTTGGGAGTTTTCTTGGCTCATAATCCGTCATTGCTTGAAAATATTTGAAGAATTAGCTTTTGGCAAAAAGTGATCAGTCTGATTTCAGGGACCTTGGATTGATTCAAGAACAATTTTTTTTTTTTTTTTTTTTTTATGTTGGGGAACCTCTCATAGGCCGGGCCTTTCGGACTCACCCTATAGAGTAAACCCCGGTCCCATGCACCATACATTCGGAAGTTTTCCTAGCTGGAACTGTTTAAATTGCTAGCTTTTTACCGGGAGGTGTGACCCTAAAGAATTATTTGCGCACCCATGAAGTGTTGAATCTTAGACCTTGAAAGAAGTGATACCCCAAGACCAAGGACTTCACCATTCAAGAACAAACTTTTGGTTTAAAACAACTTAAAATTACAATTCCTCGGCTAAAAGTATTCCCAATTGTTTTAAATAATTATTACAAACCAAACAGCATAGAACTCTCCCAAACATGGCATTTTGAACAAAAGAAGCGACACCAGGCTGTTTCACTCAACCAGGGTGTCCACAGCTCATCTAAAGAACTGGAATTGCAACTCTAGCTTGATCCAAACTCGAGTGAGAGTGGAGGGAACTCTAGGGTTGGCTATTTTTGTCTCTCTTGTACAACTTTCTTCCATTTCCAAGCACTTCTTGTCTTCTAAGCTCCTCTATACCGTCAATAGCCATGCCACCTACGTGACTACTTCAGTAGCCATGCCACCTACCTTCAATATTGGGTTGGAAGAACATGGTGCCTAGAGTCCTAGACATTTTCATATTCATGCAGAAAACTCAGTCAAGGTGCCAAGAGTTTTAATTTTGAAGTATGATGTACTAGAGGTATTACCAGCTTGTAACAATAAAGCATAAACAGTGTACATTTCTCACTTCTTGTAGATTTCTAAACTTAGTAAACCCTTAAGAACGTCCATGTATGATAATCTACAATTTTATGAATACTGGAGCAATTCTTTATGAATTCTTTGAGAATCCTTTTGAACTTGAAATATATGGTGCAGGAGCAAGCCAAAATTGCAGAACTTAGGGGTTACACAGGCAAACCTATATATTCAGCATGGTTTGGATCGGAAACCGAACAAAGAGCAGTATTTGTTGATGAAGTAAAGTGTGTTGGCTGCTTAAAATGCGCCTTATTTGCTGAAAAGACTTTTGCAATTGAATCGGTTTATGGAAGAGCAAGGGTTATCGCACAATGGGCTGACTCTGAGCACAAGATCCAGGAGGCCATCGAAACATGTCCAGTTGATTGCATCTCGTGAGTATCTTATCGCCAATTTGCTGAAGTAGCTCTTCTTTAATACAGTTTTGACACATGCACTGAAGTTTTCATTCAGTTGTAATGTAAGAAGCCATGGCCATCAGTTAACAAATTAGGATAACGTGTAAGGCACTTCATTTACTGCTCTAGAGATCCACATTTCCACAAACTTATTTGAGGAATTTGAGTTGAACTCAAGACTAGTAATGGATCATGTTCTAGGAATTGAAATGGGTTGGTTAAGTTTAAAAGCAAGTAATGAAGAAACAAAAGATAGCTTATTCATTAAAATAATTTGATTGAATCTCTTTGGGTCGAACTCTGATTGATCTACCATGTCAGGCTATTCAAACCACTGTATAATTCAAATGGAGGAGTAATCAAGCTCCTAAATTCATTTTCTTGACGTCATATGCTTGGTTCTACCAAAGGAGAGGTAGAGCTGGACTAGATTTATAAACAACCATAACCATTTCTCTGCTCATTTGTTAGCATAAACTTTAAGAGCAAACTGCCAATTGTAGTTTTTCATATTTTCAGTAAGGAGTAGTTAAGTGGAATCTAAAGCATGGAATTTCCATTTAAGATGTTTGACCACCCCAAAGAGATTGTCTTTGTCTTACCTCTGTGTTGTTGCATTCTAGCTCAAGCCATGCTATGAATTTTAGCGGAACTTGTGTACAAACAGATAATGAAGCAGTGCCAAGTAAGCTGATATTTGTGATCTTTTCACTCAATTGGAATTTCTTCATATTTACTGAACTTGAGGGTGTATTTGGAGCAAGCCTTCAACCGCAGAGTAAGCTTTTGCAGTTTAGGATCATTGAGTGAGGCATGAAAATGTTCACATTCCCTGGAAGGATAGTTCAAATAATTTCATCAATCCTAATATTCATAGGAAATACAGATTCATTTTTATCTGCTTTAGCTCTTCAAAGACAGGAAATTAATAGGTACGAACAACAGTTTCAACAAATAAGCATCTGGAATTCAGGATGCATGGACATGATAGAATCCCAAGTTGTTCTGTTCCAGTGTGCCTAAATACATCAAGGAAGAACAAAAGAAAATGTGTCATCACCTGATAAATATAGATGAAAGATAATGATTCCATCTCCTCATCTCATGTAATCTAATTCTGAATTTAACAAAAGGTTCAAAAGTAGATAAAATCAAGAACTTTAATGTAGACATCAGTGATCAAACACACGATATGAATATGAAGAAGGATATGTTGTAATACTATAATTTTATATTATTCATCAATATTACATATAGTCAGAAAGACGGGAATTTATTTCATTTATATACATGGTCCATCTTCTTCGTGTTTAAGTTAGTATCTTTTCTTAGTGGCTAAGTTAATTGCAGGATTGTGAAGAGGTCGAACCTAGCAGCTCTAGAATTCTTAATGTCCAAGCAGCCTCGTGGGAATGTAAGGGTGGGCATGGGTCATGCAGCGGGGGCACGTGTCTCAAATATCTTTGTAGACGTTGAAAAATTCCAGACCAGATTCCAGGAAGCAATGGAAAAGAATTCAACACAACGTCCCAAGGTTGGTTCCCACAAAATGCTGGCTATCATCTAGCATGCATGCAGTTTTAGTACAATTAAACAGAGAATTAGCAGTGGCTAGTCTGCTATGTTAATAGTGCCTTTACAATTCTCTTGTTTTATCCATGTTGCATTTTCCCCTCTAATCTCTTATTTATTTCTTGCTTTCCTCTTTCCTAGTCCAGAAAGTTGAGCTACACAAGGGAAGTGATATTTCCTAGCATAAACACCACAAATTGGGTGAATGCAGGATGCACATTGACAGCTGAAAACTACTAACCATAATAGACTTGTTTCAGGAAACAGACCTCCAAAGAGATGCAAGAATGTCAGCAATTCAAACAATCAGATCTATCTCAAATTGGTTATACTGGCAATCACCTACTGCAGGTGGATCCACATCAGAGTCCCAGAATTATCTGACATACGTTCCTAAACATACCGAGCCACACATCAATAAGCTAAGAGAAGCTGCAGCTGCTAGAAAGCAGGCAAGAGAGAGTGCAGAACCCACACGCCGAATCGCATCAAACTATATATACAGTGAGGAGTATTGGATTCCTTCAATCTATGCTCTTCCAGCCTCAACCCAAGAAGACTCTAACTCTGCTGCTAACTCAAAAACTTCACCTACAAAAGACATGGACACAGAGAATAGAGGCTACAGAGTAAATGACAACAAGGGAAAGAAGCCCATATTATGGAGAGTTCCAGCTGTAGCAGCAGCGGTTGCTTCGGTTATAGTTCGTCTACAAATTGGAGAAGTAGCTAGTGGTGGATTAAAGGAACATATCGGCGGCTCTTTGGCACTGGACATTGTTAACAGCTCTTGGTTGCCGGGTATCTTAGCAGGGATTACATGGTATGTCATTGGGATGGCAATATTTGAACTTGTGGAAGCCATTCAAAGTAGACAAAGGCTATAGGGGAAGAAACTTTAGCACTTATATGGTAAATGTGAGACATTTGTATATAATAATACAAGAAAGAAATTGATGTATGATTATCTAAAAACAAAACTGACGAAAAGAAGAAATGATTTGGAGTAAGTTCTTCCCTATTGTTCAATCATTGTTCCATCTATGGAATCCTTTTCATTTTCAATTTTCATGGGAACGAATTAGCCTAGGCAAGTAAATATTGTTCACATGCATATGTTGCAGGGTAAATAGGCCAAATTTGTAGTTTGTACGCATGCGCCAAAAAAGAGCAAATGAAATTGCTATATTTCTTCCTTTGACAGAATTTTCTGGAAAATATTAAATTCTTAATAAATATTTTGAGATTAATTTTTTTTTGTCTATCTTTCTCCTAGTCTAGGCCATAAAATTTGGATATGCAGTCCATTTTAAATAAGATTGTTTATCTAGACTGGATTTTTTCTCGACTCGGTCAAGGTAAAATCTGGACCGGAACCCGCATTTCAAAACCCAGACTTATCCAGTGTAGGGGGTATGAAATCTGCGTTCCGGGTTAATATATATAAAAAGATCTTCAGCCCTAAGTAAAAAATATTTTTTTACATGCATTTAGTTTAAAAGACAATTAGTTGTTTCTAGTTTTATTTATTTGACATAAAATTTATTTATTTTATTTTAATATATATATTTTTATTATAGACAATGTTCAATGCATTAGCATTATAGTTTTCAACATGACTTCTTGAAAATCTTTTAATAAAATATAGGTTTTTATAAAAAAAGTATGCTTTTCAACATTATTTTTTTTTCTTGAAAAAAAAAAATTTAATAACATACAAGTTTTTGTAAAAAAAAAAAAAAAGAAAAAAGTTTATAGCCTTGAAGGTGGAACCCTGATTTCAAGTTTAAACACCGGGTTTCATTCGGGTTTCGGCTTGGGTCATAACCTGGACTATCCTGAACTAGGTTTCGACTCAGTTTTGAAATCCGGTTTACGGTTTGGACATACCCTGTATACTCGGGTTGGAACCTGGGTAAACAATCATAATTTTAAAGCACAAATAAGATGATTTTAAAGCAAAAATTGTGAACATTGTAATTTTTCAAAAATTACATTTTGTTCCTTACCTTAATTATTGCATTCTTTTTAACAATTTCCAATCTTCCATGCATGCTAGAACTTAGGTAAAGCTTCATTTAGTTTTTAGCCTTTTTTTTAAAAAAATCCTCCATATTCAGGTAAACTAATTTTTCTCGTTGCTACAAATAATTGCTCACAATTTTTAGTGATCGTTTAAAGAAAATGCTAAAAAAAAATAAAGGGGCTCTTAAAATTATGTTTATATTAAAAATATTTTCTGATAATATAAAATTATTGAGAATTTTTTTTATATAACTGTTTTTAGATTTAGTAAAAATTGGTGACCCGTTGAAAATATATTTGAATTGGAAAGATTTCGAAATATTATAACAGTATTGGGATTTCGGATCTTAAAAAATTTATTCGACAAAAAACATTTTTGTATGTGTATATTAGATTTTGTATACATATATTTTTAAAAATAATGCAAATAATTAAATGAGGCAGGATTGGGCGTTCTCAATTTGCCCATTCAGAATTTTTCTTTTCAGTAAAAAAGAATTAAAAGAAAAAATAATTTCCTAGAGAAAAATTAAACAAATAAAAAAAGAAAAGGAAAAATGAAACCACCAACTGGCCGTAAACTCGCTCTTTCTACCCCCAACTCCAAGAGCTCTCAAGATTAGACAGGCCGTAACCAAAGCCCCGAGAACAAAAGAAAAGAAAAAGAAAAAAAGAATCTTCCTCAGCTAAGCTCAGTTCACCTCGCCGGTCTCGGAGGAAAATGCTGGCTCGCCTCGCCGCCAACCGTCTCCTCGAGATCCGTCAGATTTTCCGTCAGGTCCTTATTCTCTCTCTCTCTCTCTCTCTCTCTCTCTCTCTCTCATCCAATCACATCGCTCTGTTTCGGTTTTGAGTCTTCCTATTTTTACTGCAGCCGTTGTCGTCGCGATCCTTCTCTACTGCTCTCAACTACGTGAGTCACTTACTTCCCAATCACTTCCTTGCACGAATATAATTATTTCGTCTTTATGCTGATTTAATTATTCAATTGTCAATTTTACTAGTTTGATAATTGAGTCGAAGGTTTTTTTCTTGAATATTGAATGAGCAGCACATTGATTCGCCGGATAACAACCCGGAACAGCCGTGGGAATTCACTGATGTAAACAAAGAGAAGGTAAAATTGTGAAAGTACATGCGATAATTTTTCTGTCGTTATTTTGATTTTGTTTTTCTTTTGTATGGTTTTGTATTATATATAAAAAAAAAAATCTCTATTTTCCCGTATTTGTATCAGTTGAATAACGCCAATTTGCTTGTATAAATATCTAGTTTGAAAGCCCTTCCCTTGACTTTTGCCCAAAGTATGTTCTTGCAGTTAATATGCATATTGTAGTTGTTGGGCTTCCAAAAAAAAAAAAAAAAAAAAAAATTCCCAAGCATTGGGTCATCAATTTTTTGCTGCTTAAAGCATGTCCAATGTTTTACCCAGATGAACTTTGGACTCGTGTAATGCGCCCCTATCTCACAAATTAGGTAAATGATCAGTTTTTCATCGGCGGGATGTGACCCCTAGAATTTTTTTGTACCCAAGGGTTCAAACCTTAGACATGGGGCTAGCATACCCCCAAGACCAAGGCCCTTATCACTTCAGCCAAACCCCAGGGGTTGCAGCTTTATATTTTTTTACCTATAAAATCCCCTCAGGGAAAATCCTCACATGGACATCCAATAGAAACATCATATAATTGTAAAAACTTGGTCATGGATGTGCCAACAGAGTGGGGGATTTGTAGACCACCTTTTAACTCCATTGTGAGCTTGCCAATACATTATGAAATGATTTTTTATTTGAGTTGGGTTTTTCCTGGGAAGGATAGTAAATCTCTTCACCATTTGGAGAGGCTTATATGATAGCCTCAAGTTGGAATAGCGTGGAAGATGGTTCCTATTTGTCTAGCGGGGTGTATTTTGAGGAAAAGAACATCAGACATTTTGAGGATTGACGACAGATGTTGGAGGAGCTTAATACTTTCTTCCTTTGGGTAGTTTCTATTTGTAATGGGCTGCATTTTCATGTTTTTCTTGTCTCTTTTCCTATTCTAATTAGGTGTTCCTCTTGTATACTACTTGTGTACTTGGGCTGTGCCTTTTATTTTTTTGTTTTAAATATATCAGAATGTAATTGAGATGTTGTGGATTTGGGTCCTAGTTTTGTGAAACATCGTTATCCTAGTTTTGTTGACTGAATTATACTGGTCCCTGGAATTAAAACAATGCACAAGCGAAGTTTTGGGTATTTCTGCACTTGGCTTGGTTTAAATTTGGACTGTGCTCAAGCAAAGCCTGAGGTATGGCTGAGTTCAACATACCTGTTTAACCTTGAGTTGTCTGTTTCTGGCCGTAGTGGAGCCTGTGCACAAGCTTAATCAAGGAAAGCTAATTTGAGCTTTGTCCATGTTTTTGTTTTGACATCCTGTACCACCCACTCAAGTTCAACTTCTTGTAATTTCATTGGGAACACAGATATGTCTGTTGCAAATAATTGCATAACAAAGCATCAGAATTCAACATAACTATAATGTTCTGTTTATATGCTTTATAAGATCTAATTACTATAGACAAACTGTAATGTGATAAGATATCAATTTGGTATTTGACTTATGTGTACTTGCTCAAATGGCACCTTCTTTACCCGCAAGAATGAGATAGGTGTTTGTGTTTGAGGCGGATCCTCAAATTCTGGCTTTAGTTAAACTGAGCAAAGTCGAAAACCTAAATTAAACTAAGTGAGTTATGGGAGCTTTTCTTAACCACAGATCTGTTTCATTTTTGCTCTTGTTTAGATAAAATATTTATGCTAATTTGTGATACCCATATGATAAGTAAGGGTAGGTGGTGTATTGGATCTCACAGCTTGGGAAGGAAAAGTTCTTGCTCTTTATAATATTCCAATGGGGCTTCAATTGTATCATTGACTAGTCCTTTTGGAGTATATGTTATGTGGTTTGGGCCTTCTATTGTGGCGTTACAAATAGTATCAGAGCCTATCCGAACATTGCTTGGAAAGGAAAAGTTCTTGCTCTTTATAATGTTCCAATGGGCTCCAATTGTATAATTGACTAGTTCTTTTGAAGTATAGGTCATGTGGTTTGGACTTTCCATTGGGGCGTTACGTAATTGGATTGGAAAGACATTACATAATTGGATTGGAAATATTTATGTAAACCACCTAACCTCGTAATGCGAGTCTTATCAACCCTTTAGTTATGGTGATTTTCTAGAGAGCTTTGAAATCTAAGTGATACATGACATAGGTCTATATGTACATAGATTGGAGATGGTGTGCATCTAATGGTCATATTTATTTCCTTGTCTCTATGCCAAACTTCTGCACTCTCTTTATGCTTCAGTTATTTAGAACTAAATAACTTGGTCATACTCAGTATCCCGATTCCTTTAAAATCTCAGTGGCAATTAATTATTTTTTCCCTGCAGCAGCACATGGCTTGGGCTTTATGACAATGCCAGTTCATATAGTAAAGCAAAGAAGGATTGAATTTCTTTTTTCAAAGGTTTTCCCTGCAAATCTTATTAAAAAATATTTTTCCCCTAAAGCCAACTGCTTTTTGATACATTTTTTTTTTTTGGTATAAAAGGTTTCTACTTGTAAAGAACATTAACACTCTAATACAGCTATAAATCAGAGTAATTTCACATTCTAATACAGCTATAAATCTGGAGTATTTTTTATACCTACTCCTTTATTGAAAGCAATTTCTTTCGACTGATTTCTCATGTACAAAGTTCATGAACAAGTTTGAACCCCTAGGGGTTGGCTTAAGTGGTAAGAGCCTTGGTCTTGGTGGTATGTTCCCTTCAGGTCCAAGTTTCGAATCCTTTTGGTTGTAGACTATTTCTAGGGACCATTAAACTGGAGGAATTTCCCATTGAATTATTTGAAGGGCATTTGCGGGAAATTCCTTGCCTAGGGCCCATGCACCCCCAAGAATAGCAGGGACTTGTTCTTGAACACTTGATGCCAATAAAAAAAAATGAACGAGTTTGACTGGCCATTGGGGTGTGATAGTGAACAATTTGGTAGGGATTTCTGTTGCTACTATTAGGTTGATTGATTGCATAATAATTTAAAAGCAAGGTCTTATAGCTTCATACAACCTATCTAATCCTAGCCACTAATGATGTTGCTTGGCATGTCTTAGTGGTTTTTTATTTATTTTTTTCATTTTTTAAATCTTTAACAATTGAACCTGTGCATTTTCAGGCCAAGGAAATATTATCCCACTATCCATCAAACTACAAACAATCTGCAGTGATTCCTTTGCTAGATCTTGCACAGCAGCAGCATGGTGGATGGCTGACCGTTTCAGCTATGAATGCAGTATGTTGGTATCACTCGTTTAAGTTTTTTCCTCCCATATGCTTGTGTACGTACATTTTTTTTTTTGGATAAGTATATGCTTGTGTACATACATATATGATCACATCCAATACAACCTTCATTTTTGTGGGAACATAATGATAAACATGATATTGTGGATCAATATATAACATGCACATGCATACGCATAGAGGAGTATGTGTGTGTCACACACCAATTAACCTCCACAAAGCAGAAGAATATTTATAGTTGGCTACAGCTATGTTATTTTCATCACTCTAAATCAAATTCGATGCCATTGGTATGAATAGTCCATCTTTTTCTACGAGGTTAATGATCAAACAAGCACTATCCAAGTACATTGGGAGAATAGATCAGATACACCTAACTAGAAAAAGTAGAAAGATTAAGAAAATTATGCTAGATAAAGCTAGAGTATCATAAATGGGCAGCCATTTAATGTTAAAGTGTGTTAAAGAAAAAGTTCCTTCATTTACTTATCAAAAAAAAGAAAAAAAAGAAAAAGTTCCTTCCTCCAGTGTCCTTGCTCTGTATTTGAAGCTTAGACCATTACCTTCT